>JAJEJO010041373.1:438-91949 GCA_020662805.1 Glaucomys volans | reverse complement strand
CTAGGGGAGGAGGGGTGATTGGGAAATGTTGGTTGATAAGGAAGGGGCGCCCATAGAGCAGCTCGAAGGGGCTGAGGCCCAAGGGGGCTCCAGGGGCTGCCCGGATCCTGGTAAGGGCCAATGGAAGGAGATTGGGCCAAGAAAGTCTAAATTCAATGGCAAGCTTAGTGAGGTGATCCTTAAGAATGCCATTAGCCCTCTCCACCTTACCCAAGGATTGGGGTTGATAGGGAATATGAAGTCTCCAGGTGATGTTGAGGTTTTTGGAGACTAGTTGAACAACCTGAGAGGTGAAGGCTGGACCGTTGTCTGACTGGATGGATGCAGGAAGTCCAAATCTGGGAATAATCTGCTCGATGAGGATGGAGGCGACGATGTCAGCAGTTTCCCTGGGGTTGGGGAAGGCTTCTATCCAGTCTGAAAAAGTATCAACCAAGGTAAGTAAGTAACGGAGCTTTTTGTGTCTGAGCATGTGGGTGAAGTCGATCTGCCAGTCTTTGCCTGACTGATGGCCTCTCATCTGATGTGTGGGGAGCTTGGGTTTGATGGCCCCTTGTGAGGACACAGAGGAGCAGACTGGGAAACTGGAGTGGATCTGCTGGAGAATGGTTCTCATTCCTGGAAGGTAAAAGAGGGGTTGGAGAAACTGTAAAAGAGGCTTGGGGCCAATATGAAGGGAGTTATGAATGTCCGTCAATAAGCTGTAAGCTTGCTGCTTGGGAAGAGCAATCTGCTCCCCAAGGAAAATCCAGCCATCATCTCCGAAATGACCATTTTGGGCTATTAGGTCTTCCTGTCTCTGTGGAGAATATTTAGGTTTGATAGTTGTAGATAAGAATAAAATGGGGGCTGCTGAGGACTTTGTTGTTAGTTCCCTTGCTATAGAATCTGCCTTGTTATTACCCATGGTTACCCATGGTCTGAGGAGTTCTGGTGTCCTCGGCAGTGTTTAATGGCAACTTGGCATGGCAGCTGAAGTGCCTCCAAGAGTTTAGAGATTAGGGAGGCATTGACCACTGGTGACCCCTTTGTGGTAAGGAATCCATGCTCCTTCCAAATAGCTGAATGTGAGTGAGCAATTAAGAAGGCATATTTGGAATCAGTGTAGATGTTGACTCATTTACCTTTAGACAGAATTAGGGCCCTAGTCAGAGCAAAGAGTTCAGCCTTTTGGGAAGTGGTCCCTTCTGGAAGGCAGCTAGCTTCCAGAATTGAGGTGGCGGTGACCACTGTGTAAGCAGCTTTGCGGCGTCCATCAGGACTCAGCACAGAACTACCATCTACAAAAATGGTTAAGTCAGGTGAGGGGAGTGGATAATCAAACAGGTCTTCATGAGGTGAGCACAGGGCTTTCAACACCTGTGGACATGAATGGGTGACGGTTGAAGGGGGTGGGGACAGTGGGAGAAGTGTAGCAGGGTTGAGAGAAGAAGAAGAACACAGAGTAATGGTGGGGTTTTCTATAAAGAGGAGATGAAATTCTTGGATCTGTGATGGGCTCAGGAGTGGAAGGAATTTATGGTTTAAAAGGTCCTGCAGTCAATGAGTGGAAAATACAGTTACTGGTTGATGTAGGGTGAGTTTTAGGGCTTCTTTGGTTAGCTCAGCTGTTGCTGCCAGTGCTCAGAGGCATGGTAGCCACCCATGAACTGTAGAATCAAGTTGCTTGGAGAGATATGCCACCGGTCTATAGGAAGGTCCAATTGGTTGAGCAAGAAGGCCAGTAGCAATACCCTGTTTTTCATCCATGAAGAGGTGGAAAGGAAGGTTAGGGTTAGGGAGAGAAAGAGTGGGGGATGATGTGAGAGCATCTCTGAGTTTGTAAAAAGAGTTAGCTATCATCCTGGGGGAAGTAAGGGGCCCTTGAGGAGTCTCCTTTGCTGCATTATATAGGGGCTTGGCAAGAAGCGCAAAGTTAGGAACCCAATGCCTGAAGAAGCCAGCCAAACCAAGGAAGGAGAGAATATAGTCTGCTGTTTCTGGTGGCTGTAAGTCACGGAGGGCTTGGATTCTGTCCGTCATAAGACTCTTAGAGGTATGAGTGAGTAGTATGCCCAAATACGTGACTGAAGAGGTAGTTAGCTGGGCCTTAGCTGGGGAGACATGATAGCCTCGAGACCCAAGGAAGTTAAGGAGTTGGGCAGTGTGAGTTTGTGAGGCCTTGAGGGACGGGCTACATAGGAGGAGATCATCCACATATTGTAGGAGTGTGCTCTCTCCTAAGTCACAAGTAGCCAAATCTTGGGCTAGGGCTTGCCCAAAAAGATGGGGGCTGTCCTGGAAGCCTTGGGGTAAAACTGTCCATGTCAGCTGCCGAGACCTAAAGGATGCAGGATCCTCCCATGTGAAGGCAAACAGGTAATAGGAGTCAGGGTGAAGAGGAACTGTAAAGAATGCATCTTTGAGATCTAGGACTGTAAAGTGAGTGGTTGAAGAGGGGATGTGAGAGAAAAGAGTGTAAGGGTTTGAAACCACTGGGTGGATGGGAATGACTGCCTCATTAATTAGGCGAAGGTCCTGGACTAAACAATAAGCTCCTGAGGGTTTACATACTGGCAATATGGGGGTGTTACAGGGAGAGTCAGTAGGGATGAGGAGTCCCTGAGTAAGTAACTGAGCTATGATGGGTTTAAGTCCTTCCTGGTGGGTACGGGAAATAGGGAACTGAGGACGTGAAGGAAACCTAGTATGACGTTTTAGTTGGATACGTACGGACTGGCTTATGGTGGGAGGCTATGACTGACTTGGAGGTGTCCCAGACCTGGGGGTCGACCAAGTCTGGAGGTAACGGTAAGGTAGGTGGTGTGGGAGAGATGGAGAATGTAAGAAACAGAGGTAGAAGAAGGTGAGTACTAACAGTATGCCTGGGAAGAAGTTGTAAGGTCACTCCCAGAAGTTGGAGAACATCCCTGCCTAGGAGGGGGACTGGACAGGAAGGAATAACCAGGAAAGAATGTGTGAAAGGATGTCCCTCTAGGGCACAGGCTAGCTTAGCTGTTCTATTTGGGAAGGAGGGTTTTCCATCAATCCCCATAACTGAAACCTGGGAAGGGAATAAAGGCCCAGAGTAAGCCAGCAAAACAGAGTAGGTAGCCCCCGTATCCACAAGGAAAGTTATGGATTTACCTGCTACCTGTAGCTTGACCCTAGGCTCGTTGAGAGTAATTGGGGTCCTCGAGTCCAGGGTTCCTCAGACTTCTGCGAATCCCAACAGTTCCGGGGAAGGGACCATCTGGTTGGCCACACCCCAGCATAGAGGCGCTAGAGAATGGCCAGCCATAGGGCAGTCACTCTTCCAATGTCCCGCTTGTTTGCAGATGGGACACGCCCTAGTGGGAGGCTGTGGGTTTGGACACCTATGAGCCCCGTGATCCTCGCATCTGCACTTGAAGCAGTGCCCAGGCAGAGAGGACAGCTGATTCCTCTTTGAAGTTCGTGCAGGAGCTGGAGCTGGAGCCGTAGGCCTTAGGGCAGCCATGATAGCTTGGGTTTGGAGGGTTACCTTTTTCTGTAGATTAGCCTGCTTAGCTAATTCAGCTTGTTCCTCTCGGGCATTATAAACCTTAAAGGTCATTCTTACCAGGTCTTGGATAGGAGTTTGAGGTCCCTCCTCAGCTCGTTTGAGCTTTTTCCTTATATCAGGAGCCGATTGGGAAATGAAATGGGTAGCTAGCACTGCAGCCCCAGAGGGAGATTCAGGGTCTAGCTTTGTATATCTAGTAAGGGCCTCTGTAAGGTGGTTGAGGAATAGGCAGGATTTTCACCTGGATTTTGGGTAACTTCCCTCAATTTATCAAAATTTACTACCTTATTGGAGACTGTCTGCATGCCAGCTATGAGATGCTGAAGCATGCGGGCACAGAGATTGCGACCCTGTTGACCATCTTGATAGTTCCAGCCAGGGTCAGTTAAAGGCACTGCCAGCCTACCAGTAGGCAGGGTGATATCTGTTAGATGAGCTTGGTCAACGTCATCCTCTGCTGCCTGTTGGATATGGGCTCGTTCATCTGGAGTGAGTGTGGAAGAAAAAATAACATGAACATCATGCGAGGTGAGACTATAAGTTTGGGAAAGATATTTAAATTGCATAATATACGTAGAAGAATCAGCAGAGAAAGATCCTAAATGTGCCTCAATCTGAGAAAGATCGTGGAGTGAAAATGGAACATGGACTCGCACAATATCCTCTGCACCAGCCACTTCCCGGAATGGGCAAAGGAACTCGGGAGTAGATAGTGTGAAGTCCTTGTGAGACCATGTGTGCGTGCTGACAGGAGAGTCTGCAACCAAAGCAGAAGCGGCAGAAGGAAGAGTAGGCGGGCTTGGGGGAGGATTGGGAGGAGGAGGAGGTGTGGCCGCAGAAGGAAGGGGTGGAATTGTGGGAGGAGATGGTGGAAGAGGAGCGCTAGTGGGGGGGGCGGCGGACTTTCCGTCATTGGAAGGGGCGGGCTTTCGGTCGCCATTGCAGTCTGCGGAGCCGAACATGTGGCTGACTTCGCGGGCAGGAGAGGCGGATATGCAGTCTCCGCTACTGGAAATGTCAGCGGGATAGATGGATGCGCGATCTCTGCTGCCGGCAGGGAAGATGCATGGGTAGTTTTGGCTGCGGGTGCGTGAAGTGGAAGGGGAGGGCCTGTAGTAACTGGAAGAGGAGAGGAAGCGGGAGAAGTTGGGTGGAAGTAAGGCGGCGGAAGATGGGGGGCGAGAACAGAGAGCGGAAGACAAGGGGAAGGAGCAGAAAGCATTTCCGTTGGATCCGAAAACATGGAGGAGGGGACAGGAAGATGCAGAGTTTTGGGATTATCCTGAGCCAGAAGGACTTGGGAGGTAGAACAGGTAGAAAAGAAAGGGCGAGAGCACAAAATCCAAAAAGCTTTCAAATATAAAATTTCTTGCCATCTATCTGCCTGGTGGCAATGGTTTTCCAGGTCGGTAAGAATTTGGAAATCGAGCGTGCCTTCTGGCGGCCATTTTGAAGTACTGTCTAGAATGTACTGCGGCCAAACGGTTGTGGAATAAAAAATAAACCGTTTGTAGCGTAGGTCTCTGGCAAGTTCCAATTCTTTAAAATTATGACAAATACAGCCCAGGGGGGGGTTTAGGGTCCAGGGTAGTCCCAGTATTTCCCATGGCCTTTCAGACTGTCCCCTGGGGTGAACCGGAGTGGAAGAAAGGCGTCCCTCTTTTCTGCTCGTGAACACCAAGGTAGGGTTAGACGGGCCAGGAGATAAAACGTCTTTTATCCCCTGAGGGTCTAAAAACGGAATAAACGGGGGCTCAGAGGGGTGAGACGTCTCTCACGACCTACCAAAGCCCAAAACAGAACAGGCAGGGCGTCTGTGGCGTGTGCAACGGACAGAGTTCCTGAGGTGCGGGGAATGCTGAAATGGCCATGGGAAAAGGAAAAAAAAAGGAAAGGGACTTACCCTACTTCTCTTGGGCTGGATTAAGAGGAATGGAGCAGCACAGGAATCTCTGCCAGAATCTCTGGTCCTTCTGGAGAAGGGAATGGACCCGACCCCGAGTGGGGGAAGGTCCCCGGACACTCTGTCCCGGGTTTCGGGCACCAAATGTAAACTCAGCGGAGTGGGTTCAGACCAAATTACGAGCTCACCACCATGGAAATATAAATAAGGCCAGTAAATGGCTAAACCAGAGCCAGATGGAAGTGATAGGCTTTATTAGAGATTGTGCTCCTGGGCGAGATCCCAGCCCTCCGGGGTGAAAGCGGGAGGTGGGAGAGCCAGAAGAAGTCGCGAAATGGCTTCAGCTGCTCAGAGTTTTTATACAGGGGGAAGGGACTGGGGGTTCCTGCCCAGGAAAGGTGGGTTAAGGTGGACATCAGGGTCAGCAGGTATCCTCCTGATTGGTCACCTCTGGCACGCCATCTGGCCCTTTGTGCTCGCAGTGGGTTGCTAGGGGTCTTTTATCTGCTTCCTCCCCTGTAGCTGCTTCAGTGTGACCCGACAGTCCCCACTTGTGGTATGAAGAGTCTATGAAACTTCTGGAAGGAGGTTATGACTTGGATGGAGCTTGAAACCTAATTTGCAGGTAGCAGCTGGAACATACAGATGGGACCTGGTGGGAGGCAGAGCATGAGCAAAGGCATGAGGTGAGCACCCAATCCCTTCCACATTCAGGAACCTGGGTCCAAGGACCATTGGTCTAAGTAGCTGGGAATGTTGGCCTTGAAAGGCCACTCCCTCTAAGCCCATAATCTCAGGTGCCCTGGAGGCAGACAGTATGGCACTGCCCATCCTTTGCTCATCCTCCTTGCTCGAGTGGTTGCCAAGGGACATTTGACTCACCTCTTCTTTGCCTCAATTCCCCAGAATGAGATTTATTTTTAGTCACCTGTAAAGCCCTCCAGGCTTCCTGATTTAGTCACTCTATCCTCTGTGATTCTCTTGTGTAGGTAAAACCAGGATCCTGGAAGGACTGCAGCCCATGAACTTCACTGGTTCAGCCTCATTCACCCCACCCTTGTCACTCTTCCACTCTCCCCCACCAGGTGGCAGAGGTCTCTGTTTTAGTGCTTGAGGTCTTGCGCCATGAGTTTAGAATAGGCTTGTTCATGTAGAAGAATAAAAAATCTAACACATTGTATTCATCCCATTTTCCTGGTCTTTGACAAAACAATTCTAGTTGCATAACACTAATAATTCAGTGAATGATTTATAGGTAATTTTCCTTTGATTCTTGCACATATATGCTCTGTTACAGTGGTAAATCACTTTTTTCTTGGTCACAGGTTCATAACTACAAGCAGAGCAGTCAGTGAAAATTCTTTGTAGGGAGATAGTATGGGCTTAGTATTTCCCATATTTACAAGCTACAATGGAAATCTCACAAACATTGTGGTTACTCTATGTACCTAACACATCTTCTCATTTTCTGGTACCACAAATCTGTCAATTTCAAATTTCCCTATCCAAGCAAATAGCCTAATGACAAGAGTTTCAACAAGCTCAAACAACAAGGAAACCAAAGAGAGTCAGAACAGGGCCTCTGTAGTAGTGAGGATATCAACCAGAGAAGCAAATAAAATGACAGCCTCCTGATACCCAGCTCTGAGGGCAAAGCTGTGAAGAAGTCGGGGGAATGGGATGCTGTGTCTCTCAGCCTTCAGTTTGACTTAGGATCACTGAAGTCAGGGTGAGACCTGTGGTATGTGTCTAATCAGATCTGACACCAGGTCCAATGAGGGAGGTGGTGGATGTTCTCCTAGGAAAACATTTTTCTTGGACCTCACAGCAGTGGGTCCTGCCCTGGAAGTCAATGGTCTGGTGGCTAATCCAGCAGGCCCTGGTCAGCTGAGAAGGGGGCCCTAAAGGCCAGGTTCCTCTTCACTGTGCACCCATGAGAAGCAGTGCTGCCAGGGAGAGACCAGCACAGAGGTGCACCCAGATGCACCTTTGCACATAGTCGTGATAGTGCCCTAAGGCAAACTTGTTCATTTGTGCTTGGGTGGTCCTTTAAGGATGGCACTGAAAGGAGGGACATGGGTGGCTCCAAGCATAGGGTTGTGCTTTGTCCTATGTAACTCGGTCACCACGGAAATGCTCTGACTGGTGGGGCCACAGATGTTCAGGCCCAAATTTGCCTCCTAATTTTGCCTGGTGCTTGGGGATCCTTCCTCTTTGAACGAAGATGCTATTTACCCAAGGGAAGATATCAGATCTGGGGTCAAGTCTCTGCTCCCAGGTTCCACTGAGACCAGTGTCTCTGGCACAGACATGCAAGGTGGTCTTTATGGTGGTGGTGCTTTTCCCTGAGTTGAACTTCAGGATTTCTTCTTGGGAGGGCTTTTGTATCAAGCACTAAATGTAGGGACATCAGGGGCTCCATGGACAGTATTGCTGTTTGTCTTTTGTCCCTTGGCCACTGGAGGTGTTCTGGTTATAGGTGCTGCAGGTTTATATGCCCCATTTTGCCCCACAGCACTATCTTGTGCATGGGGTCCCTCTTTTCTTGGAGCAGATTCTCAGTGCTTCAAAGGCCAGTGTCAGATCTGGAGGCAAATCTGTACTCCCAGATCCCAGTGATGCCTTGGGCATGGACTTGTAACTGCAGGCAGCATTTCTGGGGTGGTGCTTTTCCCCCAAGTTGAATTTACATGTTTCTGCTTGGGCAGACTTTTGTAGATGGCACTAAAATAAGAAGCACCCATAGCCAGGATGTCACAGCAGGCCCTAAGCTGGACCCATGGTGCCCATGGCCCAGAACAACCTACAGTGGAAAGGAACGAAGCAAGTGCAGTCTCCTACCAGATCCTGGATTCACTGGGACTTTGATCCCAAAGTTGCTGGATGCTGGCCTTTTCCATTTTGAATGCCATAGTTTCCAAGTGCTTCACAGACATTTCACAGGAGCATTGCAAGCACAGTTCAGCATTTCATTGAGTTGAATCAAAACCAGGGTAGCAGGTTTTTGAGCAGAAGTGAATGTTAGAATGTTTAATGTAATTGACTTTCTGGAAGGTAACCTCAGTGCCATGGTCACTGATGGACTTTGATGAAAATATAGAATCATCTGGAGAAAATTGAAAATTTGATGAATTATTTATTTATTTATCCATATGTTCTTGTATTAAATATTGTATCTAGGGGTGCTTAATCACTGAGACACATGCCCAGCCCTTTATTTTTTTCATATGTTTATTTAGAGACAGGGTCCAGCTAAGTTGTTTAAGCCCTCACTAATTTTCTCAGGCTAGTATTTTTTTCATGTTTTAAAATTTAATATCTTTATTTTGATAGAATTAAATATGTACGGAAAATCAGTAACAAGGGAATGAAGCAATACATTTCAGTAAGACAAGATTATTGTGGTAGATTACAAATGAGGATGTGGCTTGCAAGGAAGCCCAAAAACCTCTCGGTCAAAAAAACTGAATAAGTTAAATACACATGTCCACTAACAGTCCAGTTTTTCAGCTGGTCTTCTTTACATGTACAAGAAAGGTATGGTCTCCTGGCAAAGTGGAATATTCTATTACTTTATTTCCAAGTTAGTCATCAGAAAACATTTTTTGTCTCAAAAGGTCATAGTTCTAACATATGTTTTAATTGCATGTGCCTTGTCAAACAAAGTATATTGAAGGTAATTTAATTTTTTATTGATGATATAGGATTATTATTCTATTCATAGGAGAAAAATTTATTTTTCTTACGTAGGAAAACCCCATCATATGGCTATAAGTGAGGTTTAAATAAAATCAGTCAGAAAAAGGAAGACTCAGATTATATTGTAAGGAAAATGAAATGACAGTGTTAGACCTCAGGCTAGTTGTATACTCCAGATAATCTTGCCTCAGCTTTTCCAGTGCTGGGATTACAGGTGTGTGCCACCATGCCCTTTCAAGCCTTTCATGCTGAGCAGATATCAGGTGGTTAGTATTTTTGTTAGGGAATGACAAGAAGGAGGGAGAATGAGTCATGAAAGAATTGTTTGTTATTGTAAAGGGCTGGGAGTTTAGTTTGAATTAATATAAAATCTTCATAAATAATACTGACCTCAGCATTTAATTTACCCACCTTGTCCCTACCTCTCCCCACACTATGTCAATGTGGATCACTGAATGTTTTCTATGGTCTGAGTTCAGCCACAACCCTTCTCTTACTTACTAATACTGGGATAAATCTTTCTATAATGACACATCCCAGGACTGCAGGTCTTGTCTGGTAAATAAAGTTTTTGTCAGTAGCGCTTTCAAATATGAAACTATACAGTTATAATAACTGACTTGTTTTTTCTAGGATTTGTTTGCTTCCAAATCATTCCAAAGAGGTCAAAATCAAATAGGATTTAGTCACTTGCCATACTGACCCTCTTTCAGTATTCCAGCTCCTCAACTCTTTTCAGCATTTCATCCTCTTTGTAGAATCATGCAATAGAATGTGTTTGGGAAAGTAGCAGTCTTAACATTGAAGCACAAGTCCAATTCATGTTTTCAGCAGGAAGGTGGGGTGGGAATCTTCAGTGCATCCCCAGTGATCTTGTCTTTTTATAGTGGGTAACACTGTTACCCACTCTCATACCAGTATTCACATGAAACAGTTGCTGTGGTGTGTTCATCAGCCTACCCTTTAAGAAGAGAGGATGTTCACAAGCTGTTAGTGTCATGAAAGCTAAAGAGTACCTGCACTCATCTATGGGATGTATTAGCATTCTGTGGCAGGCTCCCTTGCTGTATGTAAATTAAGTTGCCTGGTATAGGTGGGCAGGATGGAAGTCAAACTGTGAACTGGAAAACCCAGAGGTGACGTTACATTCCCTCCACTTATTGTGTTTAACATTAGGAAGATTTTAGTTTTTCTTGTGGAAATGAGTTAATAGGTGAGTTAATATTTATCTTAGGTGCTTGTTATGTGGCAGAGGAGGAATTGTTAGTGTTTAAAAATCTGGTTTGTCTGTATCATTGCAGAACCTGTCACAACTCTTATGAAAACTTTTCATAGACTGTTTCTGGTTTTGTTGGGTTGTTTTCCAGCCATGTTTTGAAAAGTTGGGTGAAGGCGCCATTTTCCTTGTTATAAATGGTTCTATGGAAATTTGTGATTGGTCTTCTTAAGACATTTCATTTGTGTTTAAATAAACTGTTATGTTAAGGGACAAATTCAACCAGTCATTAAAGACAAGGCATCTTTCTGATGGATATAAGCAATTCAAGGAAGATTAAGGATGGTGTATTTTAGAAATGTTTTAGGATATGTTTCTGAGTCAATAAATAATAGAACATGCTTAGAGTTTTAAAAATATTTTGTTAGGTTGACTTAGTTTCTACATTTTTGTATTCTAGTAGAATTTTTTCTCATCTTAGTATTTGTTGATGAGATAAATCATTTATCTTGAGACATCATTCACTGCTGCCTTTCAAAATTTGCAACTGTGTAGATGCAGATGCTTAGGTGAAGTTCCTGTGGTATAAGGAAAGTCTTTCCTGTTAGGTCATGTGCCAGTAAGTCTAAAATCAGCAAATACGAAATCTGTTGTCTCTTGGAAGCAACATGAAAGAGCCCAGAAGCTCTAAGTGCATTTAGGTTAATTGGAAGTTGAATTCTTGTCATTTCTTAACTTTGCATAATTAATCTTCTCTGCATTAAATTCTTCTTATGGTATTTTGAAGTTGATGAATCTATTGGTATTTTCAAGAGAGCATAAACAGATAATTTTTTTAAAATTCAGTATCAGTTAAAATAACTTAGAATCATCTGTCTCTCACCTTTGGTAGGAAAGTAATGAGCAACCAGTAGCTCTGTGTACACAAGGAAGATTGTCCTGAGTCTCCTGGGATGATTAGCTAATTCTTGAAGTTCCTTAGAGAAGGGAAAGACATCAGCTCCTTATGTTCCATTCAACAGTGAGCACAGCGAGTTCAGTGATCATGCATTAGGTTCCTGAGTATCTCCTGCAGGGAATGGTCTCCTATTCCCTTTCCAGTTCTCAAAGCAGAACTGCCTGTTCTTCTCTCTGATCCAGTAGTCTTAGCTATTTAATCAGTAAGGCCTCCTGAGATACTCCTTTGTTCATTCTGCTGGAGCCTTGTTTCCAATTTTCAGTTAGAAGAATAGGAGAAAAATGTCTTAAATTATGCACAAAACAAAAGGAAGTGGCTTGCTGCTGCACTGAAAGAAGAAGGGTATCCTTTCCCAAAAAACATGGGGAACGAGAAGTCCACTCACATGGTTATGACCATGCTATTGGACCAACTCCTGGCCAATTGGCACCATCATTGCCTCTTGATATATTTTGTGCCTCAGTGAATTTTATAACCAAAATATTTTCTTCTATATGAAGCACTTAGAAATGAAAGCACAGGCATGTCAGCCCCTTGCCATTTCATGTAATTCCCAGGTCTCTGCCTGTTACCACACCAACTTTTCCAACAAAGATCTAGAATCCCAGCTGTGCCCTCTGATGTGGGACTATGAAGACAGGCAGAAATTAGAATTTCCATGAGTCAAACTTGGAAGTGATATCCCATGACCCTTGCTGATATAATTTCTTTAGAAATCACATGCTGATGTGGATCCACTTAGAGGGGAGGGAGTTACAGGCATTGGACACCAGGATGCTGTGGTGTTTGAGATCCTTTGTAGTATACACACATCAAAAAATGGGAAGAGACATTGTGAAAATCCTAAATCTCACAAGAACCTTAGGCCAGTCTATGGCAAATGGAAGGCTCTCTGAAAAATCAGTCACTACAGCATTCCAGTGGTGCAGAGTGGGAACCATGGACAAGAAAGGAGTTGACTTTCCCTCTCTTACTGTGGGACTCAGGTTATTGTAGATCTGCATGTCATCCTTTGTCTATCACCTTCTCTCTTTATTCTTGTGCATTACAGACATCCAAGTATGTATGGGCACATACACCTAATAACCTCAAAACCAGATGCTAAAATGACCCATAGGGAACATTTGGGAAGCCATGGAGTCCCCGCAAGGCATAATTGCATCTTCATGGTCACACACGTATCCAGCAGGAGGGTATGGGTCTGAAACAAGGTTCGTCTCCCCAAACCAGGGGTGCTGACTATCCGAGGGCCTATCTGGGCACCTGATCCAGGGTGTGTTGGTGTAACTTTGTTCACTTGTGCTTGTGTCATTAGATTGAGGGCACATCCTGCATCCCAGTGGGCCTTTGGGACCAACCTGTATGAGAAAGGGACTCAGATAAGAAATCTTCAAGGAAGTGACCTCACTTTCTTGGCAATGAAGCACACAGAACTTGGAACCTAGTAGCTAGGCACCCCCAGTCCACATACAGTTTCAGTCTGCTCTCTGATGTTGAGACAGCAAACCTACAGCCATGACTTCTTATGGTCTACAAATCTGTGGATACTCAGGAGTCAGGAAAGACCTGAGTAGGGGCCTTTCTCAAGTGTGGTGGTTCTGGCTCAGTGCTGGTTCCCAGCCACTCTGACAATTTTTCCCAAGGAGACAAGAGGTGATACAAGAAAGACCACTGCATGTGACAATAGCCTTAACCCACCACTCAGATTTACCCTTTTGATAGACTCAGGCCCTCACCAAGTTTGTGTGTGTGTGAGTGTGTGTCTCATATCCCCTGAGAAAACAGCCTGAAAATCATTTGTTTTCACTTGACTATATGGCAGTGAGCCCTTTTGCAGTTGACTACTATTTCCATGTTGAAATGTCTCTCTTTGATCCCCCAACCTAGGGAGAAGATGACCAATTTCATCAGTCTAGAGTCCTAACTAGTGGAAACCTTCACAGCACTTTCTCCAGAGCCCTATAGAAGGTGAACATGAATTTTTGTATGTCCACCAAAATTTGGCCAGTACCCAGAAGGTGTTAGAAGTGCTATGTAAAAGGTGTGTATCACCTGCAATCCCTAGCACATGACCAACTCCTTGCTTGTTGTTGTGAATGCTGGGCATCACTCAGCTTCCATCAGTTCTGTGGAAAGTAGGGTTTTCAGAGGAGAAACCTGCCTGGGTGTTTAGAAAACCATGTAGGATGAGCCCTAGGTCCCTTTGCCTTAGGCAGGCTCATGTGGAGCAGGCTTCCAAAGACTCTGACCTTCCCCTGTCCCTCCCTGTGAGGAAGTTCTCTGCCTCAAGCCTCACTAATCTGATGCCTCAGGAAAATCAGTTTCCACATTTGGGAAGAGTCTTTGGATTGCTTCAGGGAGGGTTCCTACCTGCATGTAGTCAGAACAGTGAGTCTTGTGTGGACTGAGGCAACCCTGCCCCTGAGGTAGCTAGGCAATAGGTAGTTGGGTTCAGTCATGGCTCAAACGTATGTGAAGCACCTACTATTGGCAAGCACTTGGCCTATCATTTAGGAAGCAGGGAAGATGAACCTCCCAGTCTTCTTGAGCTTCCATTATTTTCAGGAACTTAGTTAAGTCCACAAGGAATCTAGCAGATGAGGGGCACAGTATGTTAGATGTGAAAATCTCCTGGCCTTCTCTAGGTATGGAAACCTCCAGTCAGATGTTGAGGAGGAATACCTTCAAGGAAAGAAGTTAGTGGTCTTTGGGCCAAGAGGGAGGGCCCCTGTCTCAAGAGAGGTAATTTGGGGGGCTGTTGGAGAGGATGACTGGGTGACCCCTGGTTCCACCCTTTTGTGATTCCAAGCAGAGGACTGAGGTTTGGGGCTTACACTGTGGAAGGAACATAGCAAGGTGTGATGGGATTCTGGCTACCCAAGGAACAGAGGAGTGACTGGGGCCTCAGAGCCAGGCCCTATGAGGATCCCTCCCCAACATAGCCAATTCCAGCCAGGATTGTCCATACTTTTCCTTATAAAGACTGGTCAGTGATTGTGGGGAGCTCTCTAACCATAAATGTACCTCACAGTTTTGCCCCTTTTGAGCCACAAGTGGCCACTGTGACCCTTCAGGAAGAGGAGGCAGCTCAGCTGCCACTAAGCAAGCTCTGCTACATGTGATGTGCTTGCCCATTCTTTGGGAAGTCCACATTCAGGGGGCCTTGAGAGGTTCCAGTTAAAGGAGAGGCCCAGCCCCTCATGGTCCCCTGTCTCACTTCAGACTCCACAGTGCCATCTGCTCATTCATTGAAATGTGGCTATACCTCAAACTAGAAGATTTTTTGAGATTCCAGGACCTGGACAACCTGAAGCTTCTCAGGAACTTCCTGTTGCTTACCATGCCTGAATTAGAGGTCACCCTCCATGTCTAGAGACTCCTTACACAGCTGGAGAAGAGAGATCCCAGTGAGTCTGAGTCCTCTGATGATGAGGCCTGAGGTGATGGCTGAGGCTGTATGCACAGGAATCTGTGCTGATGCCAGTGGGATCTGGCAATTGGTTCCAACCCAGACAAGTCTGACATCTTGCAGCTGGTGGACCTTAGTCTGGGAAAACTCCTATTGTGGGGAGAGGGACTGGGCTGTTCTCAGAAGCAGGATTTTAGTGTGAATTGGGAAAGGCCCAGGGAAAGGCAGTCATGTTGGGGGTGTCTTCTCCTTCAGCTCTAGCACCACCTCAAGTGATAGAGTTGCCTCCAGCAGCAGTGGCCCAGTTTACCTGCTTACATTTCAGGTGACATATTACCAAATTTCCCTGATGGAGGAAGAATCACCCTCAAAACTGGATGATGGCCCAACCCCAGCACCATCCACACAGGGAGAGATTGAGCGATGAGTGGCCACTTTGACCCTTCAGGAAGAGGAGGCAGTTCAGTTACCACTAAGCAAGCCAAGGGCACCAAACATTAACTTCCAGTAAGTATAGAGGGTGATCCAAGCTGCCATCCCACCCTCTCAAACAGAACCACCTTTCTTGGTAGCAACATAAATTTCAGGCACCAAAACACCAGAGGCAGGAGGTCAAGAAACTATCAGGCCAGCAGTCCTCCACTTCTCCTGGAACATTTTCCCACTGCCCTAGTCCTAAAGTCCTCTATGGCACCTCCCACATGTGAGCTCCTGAGCATTATCCAGTGCCAGATCCAGTAACTTTTCTATCGACGTAAAAGTACTTAGTCCATTCACCAGGCTGTGCCACCACCAACACGGTATAGCTAAAGATGGACCCCCCATAGAGCACAGGAGTTCTGTGGGAGAAGATGCACACAGGTCATCCTGGAGGAGGTGAACTAGAGGCCCCTGGATATGGGGCACAGGTGATTGCCTAAAAGGTGGTGTGGATTTCAGACCTTCATATCTCTTATTGTGATCTGTGATGTTAACTATGTTAACTGTCACATGGCACAAACCCTGTTCACATAAGTTACCAAACTTAGTATGTGTGTTTTTATTGCTCCACAGATCACGTCTTGCCATCCTCTTATTCTCTAAGACAGAATATTGAAGTTAAAGCAGTTGATAACTCAGTAATGGCCTGTACTGTTTGAATCAAAGGAAGAGTCTCATGTATTGCACACTACATAAAAAACTGTGCTTCTTGCACTAGTTAGTCCACTAAGAATGCAAACAAAATGTTCTTGAAGGAAATTAAAGTGCTGCACTAGGGCATATGTGAATGATAAGAAAGCCAATCAGCCTTATGACTGATATGGAAGAAGTTTTCATCATCTGCAGAAAATATGAAACAAGGCACACTCCTTTAAGCCAAGGTCAAATCCAGATAAGGTCCTAATTTCAGATTGTTCTAATGCCTAGATAAGTGAGAAAGCTCCAGAAGGAATTTGAGGGTGCCAGAGTGTGGTTCATGGTGTTTAAGGCAAGAGGCCCATCTCCATAAAATAAAAGTGCAAGGTGAAGCAGCAAGTGCTGATGTAGAAGCTACACTCTTGCCAAGTTATTTGATGAAGACATGTTATGGTTTAGTTACTAGGAGTCCCCCTACAGCTCATGGGTGAGACAATGCAAGAAGGTTTAGAGGTGAAATGATTTGGTTATGAGAGCCTGAACCCAATCAGTGCATTACTCCTCTAGCAGGGATGAATAAGCAGTGTACATGGAAGGGGACACCCCTGACCCTCTTCAAGCTTGGAGGTGTAGGCAGCACCTGTGGAGGCATCCAGTGACTGGGAAAGAAGTCCAGTTGCAGGGGCAGAAGTGTATAGTGGACATACTAAGCTCCACAGCAGGGTTCCACAGCAGTGTTCCACATTGGAGGTGTCCATCAACCAAGGGCAGTGACAGGATCTGGCGGCAGGGACATCCATCTGCAGGGAAGGCGTTAATCAGCAAGTCTTGGTGTCCAAAGGCAGTTTGGGGAACCCAGTTGTATCTGTGGTGGCAAAGAGACCCAGCCTCAGGCTGAGAGGATGGCCACACGAAGCTGTGAAGGGCAGTGAGCCTCGGCATTGGGCATCCATGGAGGCATCGGTGTCCGGAATCTGGTTATGACAGCAGTGGCAATGGAAAGTGAGGAGTCTGGAGGTGGCAATGGCAGATGAGGTGTCCAGCTTTGAGCATCCTCATCCTTTGGAGGTGGTGGGAGTCCGGTTACAGTCCAGCAGTGGTGGCAGTGGTGGCATCATTGGTGGCCATGTTGGGACTCCAGTGGCTGCAGTGTGGAGCTCTGGTGGCAGCAGCGGCAACAGCTTGGAGTAGCGGGCCTCAACATCAGATGGCAACTGGAGGCTGGGGTGGCCTCTGCAGTGGCTGCTCCAGGCCACTGATCTTGCCCCTGACAGAGCCTACATGTTCAGAAAATTGGTCATGGGAGGCAGCAGTACCCAGACAGCCTCTGAAGATCTTATGCTGCCCATGCTGGCTGTGCCTTGCATTGGCTTTGAGCCCACTGGGTGGCCAGTCATCTCACACCCCGGTTTGCCCTGCCCCTGGGTTGTGGCCTCTGCAGGGGGAGTGGTTCAGCTGCCAGCTGGGGAAGCCCTTTGTTATGTTTTAGCAATCTCTTTTTTAATATTTACAGATTACATTTTGTTTCATTGTACACAAATATGGTACAACTTTTCATATCTCTTGTACATGATGTGGAGTCACACCATTCATGTAATCATACATGTACATAGGGAAATGATGTTTGTGTCATTCCCACCATCTTTTCTTTCCCCACACCTTCCCTCCTCATTTCGTTCTACACAATCCAATGTTTCTCCTTTCTTCCCTTACCTTCTCTGTGCCTCCCTCCTTTTGTATCATCATCCACTTATCAGAGAAAACATTTGGCCTTTGGCTTTTTGGGCTTGGCTTATTTCACTTAGCTTGATATTCTCCAACTCCATCCACTTACCTGCAACTGCCATAGTTTTATTATTCTTCACAGCTGAGTAATATTCAATTGTGTATATGTACCAGTTTCTTTATCCATTCATCCATTGAAGGACATCTGGGTTTGTTCCACAATCTCTAGCTATTGTTAATTGAGCTGCTGTAAACATTGATCCATAGTTCCTTCATTCTTCCCTTCCCACTGTGGATCAGCATTGGCTTATCAGAGAAAACAGTTGACCTTTGGCTTTGGGGGATTGGCTTTTTTCACTTAGCATCTCCAGTTACATCTGTTTACCTGCAAACATTATTTGCAAAAATAATTCATTATTTTTAATGCTAAGTAATATACAATTGTTTGTATGTTCCACATTTTCTTTATCCATTCTTCCCTTTAGGGGCATCTAAGCTAGTTCCATAAGTTTGCCATTGTGAATTGAGTTGCTATCAACATTGATGTGGCTGCATCACTGTAGTATGCTGATTTTAATGTCTTTGGGTATAAACCAAGGCATAGGATAGCTGGGTCAAAAGGTGGGTCCATTCCAAGTTCCCTTAGGAATCTCTATACTGCTTTCCAAAGTGGTTGCACCAATCTGCAGGCCTACCAGTAATGTATGAATGTACTTTTCTCCCCACATCCTCAGCAACAATTATTGTTGCTTGTATTTTGAGAACTGCCATTCTGACTAGAGTGAGATGAAATCTTAGGGTAGTTTTGATTTGCATTTCTCCAATTACTAGAGATGTTGAACATTTTTTCATATATTTGTTGATCACTTGTATATCTTCTTTGAAAGGTCTGCTCAGTTCCTTAGCCTGTGTGTTGATTGAGTTCTTTGTATTTTTGTATTATAAAAAACTTATAGAACTTTACACCGAAAAGCACCTTGATGACCATCCTCACAATGTGGCTCACACCCAATCTGCTCCCTAGATGACCATAGACTGTGGGTGCAAGGTTGGGAGCTGCCTCTCTCTTCAGCTTGATGTTCACAGTGCCTGCCAAGTCAGGGGAATCAGGCCCCAGGGAATCAGCTCAGCATCTTCCAACTAGATAATTCATGCTCTAGACAGCATTTTTACATGATGGCAAGGTAGAAATAATGAGCAGATGAGAGTTTCGTTGGGCTTAGGCACAGGGAGGGAGGGTGGTGGATGTGGCTGTAGGAGAGAGATACGTGGTATCCTTGAGTTGATTATCATTTATTTGCATTTGATTAGTATGTTTTAGATGCTCATGTTACTAGGGTTCAGTGCGATATTTCCTCATATGCATCCAGTGCATTATTTAAATCCAGCCTTCCTTTATCCACCCTCTTCTCCGCTCCTTTATGACTTCCAGAATCTTTGTTCTGATCAATATTTCATGAGAAAGAGCATGCATTGCCTGTCATTGTTTCTGACTTATTTCCCCATCATAATGTGCTCTAGGCCATCCATGGTACCACAAAAGCCAGTGCTCATTCCTCTATCTGGCTGACTTGTATCCCACTGTGTTCATCCCTCATTCACTTTATCCATTTATCTGGCTGTGGGCACTTACCTTGGGTCCAGATTTAGTCTCAGTGAACAGTGCCTCGTAAACACAGGCAGCAGACATTGTTCTGCAATGCCCATGACATTCCTGGTCATTAGTGTTAGTATCCCGGCTGTGATGTTCCATCATGACTTTGCCCATCCTGGAAGCTGAGGAAAGGGCATATGGCCATCTCTTGTCATTTCTGGAGTACTGCTTGCTTATCTACAATGATCTCATAGTAACTGTCTAATGAAAATGATAAAAGAAGAAATCAAAACTCACCTGAGGAAGCTGTTTGCAGCAGCTCAATTCCATCACATTTGCCTTTTCCCCTTAAACTCATGTTTCCTCTTCAGTTTCCCCAACATGAGCAGATCCTGTCCTGGTACATCCTGTGCTTCAAGTGATCCTTATTTTCTTCTAATCAAAGCAGCTCAATTAAAAAGACCATAATCAAGCTGAGAGTATGCATGTTTCTGCTTCACTGTAGATGTGCTGTAACCATGCATGTACATAGCAGACCTTAACCAAGCCTGTTTTCCAGATCAATGTAAGCAGTTGCCAATGCGGTGAACAGATTTGGGACAGTAAGGATGCTGACATCCAGCCTTCCATTGTTATCACCTTCCTCTGTTGATGGGTTAAGGGAGAGGGCAGTGCAGATGCATACCTGCTCTAGAAATGAGGATTTTACATAAATGAACACATTCCACCTCCTCCTTCTGTGCAAACATGGACATCCCACTCTGTTCTGGATCTTCCAAACTCCCAGCTGCCCTGTCCAGACAACCTCATCAGTGACAGCTGTGTGCTTAGTTGTTGCCATCCTGAGCTTCCCCTCCTACTGGTTCCCTCTTCCCTCATTTTCAGATTTTCTCCACATCCTGAGCATTTCATCAGCCTGGAGTCTGTCCACAGCCTTTTCCACTTGGTGGTATCACCTCTTGGTGGTCTCCTGTCCTATGGTACTGGCAGTGTTAGTCAGCCCTTCATCACTGGAACAACATTGAGAAAACCAACCTAGAATTTATTTGAACTCATGATTTTGGAGGCTTTAGTCCAAAAAAAGTTGACCTTGTGACTTTGTGCTCATGGCAAGGAAGCAGGTCATGAAGGATGGGGAACATGTGCACAGCAGGCTTTTCATCTCATGGCCAGGAGCTGACAGAGGAAGAGACTGGGGGACCCATACTTCCTTTCAAGGGCATTACCCCATTTACCTAGGATCCCCACCAAATTTCCCCTATTAAAATTTCCATTACCTCTCTGATAGTTCCAAGCTGAGAACCAAGCCTTGAACACATGGACTTTTAGAGGGCACATACACTGTAACACTGCCCTGTGTGTACCTCAGGTCAACAGTCTCTGTCCTCCAGGAAAATTTGATGACCTCAGTGATATGCACCATGGACACCCTCATGCTGAATCCCCTCACCTACCATCTAAGAAGAAGGGGCATGCAGGGGCCTGTGGGGAGATCCCTCATCATGATGGGGCCTCTCATAGAAGGGGCCACCCAGGGTTCAGCTCATCTCAATGGCCACATGCAGGAAACTGAGGGCCAGAGATCCTGGATTCCTTCCTCCATCCTTGACTACTTCCAACTTTACATGTGTTTCTTTTCTTTTACATTTACTTT
Organism: Glaucomys volans; assembly: GCA_020662805.1. Classification (NCBI taxonomy): domain Eukaryota; kingdom Metazoa; phylum Chordata; class Mammalia; order Rodentia; family Sciuridae; genus Glaucomys; species Glaucomys volans. Next base: position 71,152 of record JAJEJO010041373.1, on the reverse strand, counting down.
AAGTAGTTATACATGGCAACAGAATGCATTTTGACACATCATACATAAATGGAGTGTTACTTCTCCTTTTTCTGGTTGTACATGATGTAGAATCACCTGGTGCTATTATCATAAATGCACATGGGGTAATAATGTCAGATTCATTCTAATATCCATCCTACCCCCATATCTCCTCCACTCCTTTCACTCCCCTCTACCTAATCCAAGGTACTTCTATTCTTCCCTAGCCTCCCCCCCACATTGTGAATTAGCATTCACATATCAGAAAACATTTGCCCTTTGGCTTTGGGTTATAGTCTTACTTCGCTTAGCTTAATATTCTCCAGTTACATCTATTTACCTGCTGATGGGATAATTTCATTCTTCTTTATGGCTGCATAATATTCCACTGGGTGAATATACCAGTCTCTTGTTCCATTCATCTGTTGAAGGGCACCTAGTTAGGTTCCATAGATTGGCTATTGTGAATTGCCCCTTTTACATGTTTTAAAGCAACTCTTTCTTTGGGTATTCATTTGGGGTCTTTCCTGCCCTACCTAGTGTTCATTAAGTTATCTTTTAGATTTACTTTTTCCTATTTACTTTTTCCTTTATTTTTAATTTTTATGGGTTCATAACAGTTATACATAACATTAGGATTCATATTGATGTAATTATAAATGCATGGAATATAATTTGCTCCAATTAATTACCAAGCTCTCTTTTTACTTTTCACCTAATAACATGAACTTTTTTTAATGTACTAATATTGCTCTTAATGGTGGCACAAGAGAAATACAAGGTTTTACTAGCTTGAGCTAATGTAAGTTTTTGGAGATGCCGATTGACACTACCAAGTAGCCTCATAATATCAATGTATCCCAGGCTGCAATGCTGTGGAAAATGTAGATAGGAGGAGATGGATCCTTGCATTTAGTAGAGTAAAAAGAGTTCATGGTCAACCTGCCACTATGATTATAGTTACTTGGAGGAAGTCCTTTTGTTCTAGTGATGATTTCATTTTCCATTATCTTGGGTGGAAAAGAAAAGCTTGCATTTTACATTTTCTTGTTAATACACATTTTGTTTCAGTAGGATGCCTCCATTAAGCCTGCAGGAGTCCTCCTGGGTATTTCTGAATTGTGTTGTGTATGTGTGTGTTTGAGAGCTCAAACAGCCGGTCCTCTTATAGCATTTAGTTGTTGTTTGCGTTATTGTTAGACAAAACATAAGCAATGTGTCCTTTTCATACTCCCTGTTGTTGAAATCCTCATTGAACATGGTTTTTAAAATCTGAGAGAGTTGTTTTTTTAAAAAAAAAAGCTAAAGTTCTTGCCAAAACCCCATGCCCCATAAGCATGGCCTCTGCTATAATGTCTTCCATAATACGTTTCCACAGCACTCAGTTGGCCTTTAAAATCTGCCCCTGCTAGAGGATCAGCCCATGGAAGGAAGGTATGTGTATGTTCATTGCCTAGGACAATCTTCATTCTCAGATTTTAGTTGTTACATAATAAAATTCTGTGCTGTTCTGTGTCCTTTTTCAATCCTGACAAACAGCAGAGTCCTCTTAGTAGAGTCATCCAGGCTTCTCAGCTTTGCTATGTATGCTGTGTGGCCTCTGAATGGAGTGGAGTGTCAGGGGAGAGGGCAGGTGGCTTCCGGTGGACTCTAAGGCACTTCCTCTACATTCAATGACAGCTTGGTCCCCCGGAACTCTCCAGAGCAGGTGACCCAATGCATCCTGGCTCCTTGTTCAGACAGCTCATCAGTGAGGAAGACAATTCTTCTGCATCTTCATTATTCAAACTTGGCTGACTCTCTAAATAATTGGGAATACTTCCACCTCTCTAAATAAATACTGCTGCATTCTTTCTCCTAAAGGTGCCTCTGCTCATTTGTTTCTAAGTCACACCAGTCTTTCCAGTTTCAGTGATGGAATGAGGCCCCTAGTCACATGAGGGGTGACTTTAAGCATAAAGTTAATCCTTGGTAACAGTTCGGGCAGCTTACACTTCCTCATTACTCGCATGTGCCTTAGTTATCACCACTGCAAGGGGAATCATCCGTGAAAGCACAGAGGATGCTGATACAAGTTTGTGAGCAAGACAGAGTCATTACATTTCTTTACTTTTGGAACTATGCAGTATTTTCTACTAGGGTCTGAGGCAGACTCTGAAGGAATACTGGTACAGTTATCTGGCTATACAAGAGTCTGAAGGACATCCTCCCTGGAAATACAAATATATAACAGAGGAGACTGTTACTGGGGAGGGTGCTTCACTTCCACAGTCTAAATTGGATACTATTATTCTGTTACAGCAGAGTACTTTCCACAGGACATGTACATACTAAGAGGTAGTATGGCAGTTAATTTCAGTACAAGACTGAATCAAGCTTTCTATATTTTGGAAAAACAAAACAAAACAAAACAAAACAAAAAATGCCCTTGTTTTTTCCTCAAAACTAGATACTCTTTACTAGTTTATTGAATTTAAAAATTGAAGATCCCACATTTTTAAAAGGTCCTTTGCATAAAGTAGAACTTCTAATTGACAGATTTGGCGACCAGTCTGAATTGGACACACTATGGATGCAACGCACAGATGAGATTTCCTCACACCACTGCCTTGACATGGATTTGATACCCTCCATTAAAGGAATCCTATGAAAAAATTGCTTCAAAGCCCCTTTGAAATTGCAATAGTGCAGAAAAACCACAAGTAAACATTTGCCCTTTAACCTGTTATTTCAAATATAGACTGAAAAGCCAACAGGCATTTTCTGTGTGCAATGTTTTAAAACAGACTAAGTGGAAACATCAAATCTGCACAGCGCTGTCCCTTCACAGAAAGCAAGAAATTGCCCACGCATCATGTCGGAGGCCATCCTTGGTGCTGTAGGCTGTGAAAGTGAGCCTACTTCAGGGTCTGCTTAATGTGGAAGTAAGGACTGTGGCACAGTGCAGACTGCTAGGGAATGGACTGAGGGGTGTTGGGGCTGGATCTGGGCATGACCTGGCTTAAGCTGCTCTCTGGCCCGCTGGCCTTGTCAGGGCTGTTGATGCTGCTGCTGCTGCTGCTACTCCCACCACTGTCACTGCTCAAGGACTCTATGTCCCAGGAATCCTGAAAGACAGGGCTTCTACTACTCCTTTTGGTCTGGGGGAGGAAGATGGTTATCTTCTTCATTGCCATTCCTTCTTTTCCTGTGGTGGAGGTGCTCACTTATGGCGGGTGGTGGAGGAGAGCAACTCAACTCCTGCACCTTTCCCATCAATGTGTAGACAGCCCTCCACCCACATCATGAATTCTACTATGTTCAGGGCACCCTGCTTCTCCACTGTCTATCTCGTTTGCTGCCCTGTTCAATAGTACCAGAAGAAGGTTTCTCCCATCAAGTGCAATGCAACTTACTTAAAGAGCTGCATACGAATTCACCATCTACTCTGACATCCATACAGTGGATGGCCTTTGGAATATTACCTTATTAAACTGATATGATCTACAATGGTGTCTGAAAAGATATTTGGAGAGTGTTTATATTAAACTGTGGTTCTCAATAAAGTATATTCCCCCTACCAGGGAATCTTGAGAAATACCTGGAGATGATTTTGACACTGGGAAGACAGAGTGGACCAGAATGTTCTCTGAAACATCCTATAGTGCACCAGACACACAGGACCACCAATGATGAACTTGTCCAGAATGTCCAAATTTCCTTAACTGAGAAAATGTGAGTTGAATAGTCTCTGAATTTTTAATATTCATAGCTGTCTGTAGGTGTTGTCTTAAGATAATGTAACATTTCCCATTTCATTTCTGCTCCTGTTTAAAGCTTGGACCCCAGAATGTGACAGCTCACACTTTCCCCAAGGGGTTGGATTTAAAAAAGGTTGCCTACTGTATCCTTCAATTATTACTGAGTTTGAACAAATATTCCCAAACCCAGTCCCCATTTCAATTTCCCTGTTTTTATTCTGTGCTTGCTTTTCTATAGTTACCAGCCTTGCAGGGTTTTCATAGGCTATTTCTTTTGATTCATTTTGGGGAGTATTTTCTGTCCATAAAATGTTTTAAATCCTATTTCAATATATGTCTTTTCTTCTCTGAATTTCTTGTCTTAAGTTGATTTTGTTTACCCATTAGCTTTTTATGCTGTTTTCTTGATGTTCCTAGAAAATAAACTATTTACTTTCTCACTCAATCTTTAATTTCTCTGATTAAAAACAAAGATACCTGAGTTTGGAAACATCATTCCCCTGTATATAGGTAGTCATTTTTGTCAGCTCTTATGGAAGTGTTCAAGTTTTCCCACTTCAAGTGAAATATAATTTTTATAAGTACATTGAGACACAACTTCTGACTCACTCAACAAATAACTGAACATCTGTGTGTGCCACAATATTCTAGTAACATTATTCTTCATTCAATGTTTGTTTAATATATTTTTTGAAACCATTGCATTGAATCAGGTTCTATTCTTTGCCATTCTTTTTGTTTTGATACTTTTCCTTTCCTTTAAGTGTGTTTTTATATAAAGCATACCTGTTCACACACCTGTCTGAAAATACAAAGTTGAATAAACAATGTGAAGTTGCTGCTTATTTGTAACCTGTGATATATTGGCAAGCAGAACACAATCAAATAATTTTGGCTGTGGCACAATGTCTTTAGGGGTACATTATGGAGAGTATTACTCAATGTGAAAGGATATGGTTGCCTTGGTGTACGCAGAATTTTGTAGAGTGTGGACTCAGGAGGCCTTTGCATTCTGGGAAGAGGACAGAACGAGGACCAGAGTGTGCTTGAGGGCTTTACCAAAAGGAATATATCCCAGATGTGGAGGAGCTATGACTCCCAGATCTGGGGGGATGTGAGGATGGGAAATGAGAGGATGGACTTGGGGGAGCTGACAGGAGGAGTGACTTTGATGCTCTCTAGCTCAGCAAGGTAACTGTGGTTGACAGCTGCTGGTGGTATATTTTAGCATAGTTATTAGAGAAGATTCCAATTGTTCCCAAAACAAAGAAATGATAACTGTTTAAGGTGATAAATATGCTGATTACACCATATAATTGTTATCCATTGCATACAAAATTGCAATATCACACTGTACCTTGTCAACACATAGAACTAATACTTGTTCAATTAACATTTTAAAATATTTTGAAAAGAGATCAAAACCCAAAGCATAATTATTGAATATAAAATAGCCCCATGAAAAAATGAGGTACATGCTTCATCCACCTTCAAATCATATGGAAACCAGTGGTCAGGAAAGTGTGGAGCAGCCAGGAGACATGGAGTACCCTTCTACTCTCTCATGAACAATGCCAAAGGACATTTTGTTCTTCCTTTTGTGAGTTGTTGCATTCTTCTCTAAGCTCATATTTTTCTATCTGGATGTTTGATATGCATGTTTCTAGATACTGAAGAGATATCCTTGCTTTTTGTCTTTTTGGATACATGCATTTTTGATCTCTTATAAATTTTGCTGGGCATCAAATGCATATAGTGGAAGTTGGAATGCTGCCAGAATCACAGAAGCTTTTCTTCCCTCCAGTATCCTAGGGACTACTGGCTTGCCAGAGATTCCCCACCTCTGGTTCACTTAACTCCCACTGTTCCTTGAGCATAATTTTTTGTTTCATCAAGCTCATGACAGAAAACGCCCATACAAAAATAGATCTCCAAGATTACCAGTGATGGGAGATTGACAAACTGGAATTTCTGAGTACCATTGCTTCATTCTTTCAAGTAAAATTTATCTGTATTTATACAATTGGTCTGTATATGTATATGCATTGCTTTCCAATCCCCTGGTGAGAGAACCAGGGGTAGCACACCAAGCTCTGTGTGTGTGTGTGTGTGTGTGTGTGTGTGTGTGTGCATGCTGGCACACAATCAGGTTTCAGAGCAAGGGGCCTGGGCTCAATGAACAGACTGTCCAAAATTTTGATGGCTTGTCCTAATGACCATAGTTGACTTTATGATAGTGTAGAGGCAATATGGACTTCATAGAATCTGTACTTTGAATCATGAATTTAGATCTTTCTCCAGGCTAGGGGTGTTTAATACAATGCCCTCTCATGATGCTGTGCCCTGGTGGCCCAGAGCTGGACTGCTGGTCAGCCACGCCCTCTCCTGGTAAACATCTGAGACTCCAGGCTGCTGTACTGCTCTGCTGGGATGCTGGTGGGTGGGTGTGTCATTGCATTGATGACCTATGATGTCACAGCCCTTATGATGGCTTCATCAGGACACCATCATCCCCGAGATTCCACATTCCTTAATGGGGTTCCAAATCAGAGCCAGGACTCATGATGACAGGTGAAGTAAAGTGAGAGTGAACTTCGGTCTAAAGGAAAGTTCTGCATCTAATTTACAGTGTGAATGCAAACCTTTGGGAAGAATCATTTGTCTTGATGTTTCAGTGGCATAAGACTACATTCTTCATCGTGCTAAATATGATTTTAAATGTATTTTGATGAACACATAGCATTCCCACCTATTTATGTGGTACAGGTAGTAATTTGAAACATGCATGCAGTGTGAAATGAGCAAGTCAGGGTAGTTAGCATTTCTCCTCAAGCATTAATCACTCCTACATGCTGAGAAACTTCAAGCTCTTGTAGGTATTTTGAAGTGTATGGAAGGTTGCTGTGGCCACAGTTCCCCTACTGTGCTGCAGACCCCAGAGCTGGCTCCTCCTGCCTCCTGTGTTTGGAAGCTGATTATCTCCCCTGCCTACATCTCCCTTCCCTCCTACACTTCCCAGTCTCCAGTGACCATGATTCCACTCTCCTCCTGTGTAATGCCAGGAGTTTTAGCTTCCACACATGAACTACAGCATGCTCTGTTTCCATGCTTGCTGCTGTAAATGGCAAGATTTCATTGTTTCTTAGGCTGACTATGATTCTGTTGTGTTCTGTATCTGTCCTCCCATTGATGCACACATTTTCTTTCCCTATTCATCCCATGATGACCTCCCTGGTGGATTTCACATTGTGGTTCTTGCGAACAGGGCTGTATGAGCACAGTCTGCAGGTGCCTCTGCATGGATTCATTGACTTTCCATCTGCACCCAGCATTGTTCAGCATCTCTGACACCATCTCTCATCCCTCTCCCTCCTTTATAAAGTGAAATTTAATGTTTTTCTTCTTACTTCATTTAATTCTCATGAGATCCTTATGAACTGAGCACCATTATTATCACATTTTACTGGTAGAGAACCTGGGCCTGGACTCAGAGTGCTAAACCATTACTGTGCACACTGAATCAATAGGATCAGATCTTTAAACTCAGTTACTTGCTCCAAACTTTTATCTTACAAGTTGACCATACAACTTCTCTTAACAAACATATAATTATATCTTGTGGTACAGCCTACCAATGAAAAGTAGGGTGCTGATGCAATTTCAATGTGGAAGGTCTTTTCAAATCTCTTGTTTTTTGTAATTGATGCATAATTATTGTATGTATTTAAGGGTTACTTGTGATATATTGTCACACACACACTATATATAGTACTATATATAGTACTATATATATATTCTATATATATTCTATATATATATTCTATATATTCTATATTCTATATATTCTATATATTCTATATATATATTCTATATATATATTCTATATATATATTCTCTCTCTATATATATAAAGAATATATATATATATAGAATATATATAGAATGCAGGAACATTTGTCTTTTTTCATTATTCACACATTTTCTGGAGAGTTCCTAGAACATAGTTGATAGTCACTTTTTATCCTTCAAATTCTCAAAGGAATTTTTCTTCACGTTTCCATTGTTACATGAAAGTTTTACATACTTTAGGGCTCACAGAGACATGGTTAAATACATATAACTTGCCACATTATAATCCCCAATACTGCCTCCACTCTCCTCTCCTCCATTCCCCTCATCCTCTATTCTACTGGTTTTATTTATATATATTTTTTAAATTGGTGCATTGTAGTTAGGCATCAAATTGGAATTCATTGTGATGTTTCATACTCATGTGTAGCATGTTTCGGTTATTTTTTCCCCATACCTCCTATCCTTGCTTTGATTCCCTTCCTCTTGTCCACTGCCCCACCCTCTATTTTCATGGAATCTCCTTTTGTGAATATTCCTATTTCTCTCTAGCTCTCATATGAGAGACCGCATCTGACCCTTGACGTTGCGAGTATATTTCACTTAGCATGATGCTCTCCAGATTCACCCATTCACCAACAAATGACATAGTTTTATGCTTTGTACAATTTTAGAATACATGGATTCTTGAAGAAAGGCGGAGAAGTGGAAAGGAATTTGCAATCAGATTTGCAGGGTGAGATATTAAAGTTGATCAGATTCACAAATGAAATATAAAAGAAATTTCTAGACAGTAAAATATTTCTGTCACTTCTAATAGAAATTCTTAAAAGGAGACTAATGTATCTCTCTCTCTCTCTCTCTCTCATAGTCATAGCAACCACATGAAACCAAGGAATAGCACACAGATTTCAGAATTTCTTCTGCTGGTATTGTCAGAGGATCCAGAAATGAAGTTCCTCATCTTTGAGCATTTCATCTCCGTGTACCTGGTCTCTGTGCTGAGGAACTTGTTCATCATCCTGGCCATAATCTCAGACTCCCACCTACACACACCCATGTACTTCTTCCTCTCCAACCTGTCCTTTGTGGACATCTGCTTCACCTCTACCACCATCCCAAAGATGCTGGTGAACATCCAGATCCAGAACAAATCCATAACAAACAAAAGTTGTGTCACCCAAATGCATTTTTCCTACTTTATGCAGGGTTGGACATCATTCTGTTAACCATAATGGCCTATGACCGATTTGTGGCCATCTGTCACCCCCTGAACTACATGTTCATCATGAACCCGAGTCTACCTGGTGATGATTCTGGTGTCCTGGATTATCAGTGCCCCACTTTCCTTGTTACACAGTTTGATGGTGTTGACTGTCCTTCTGCACAGACCCTGAGATCTCCCACTTTATCTGTGAACTTAGCCAGGTGGTCCACCGTGCCTGCTCTGACACTTCTCTTAATGGCATGGCAATGTATTTTTCAGCTGTACTGCTGGCGGTTGGCCCCTTCACCAGACTTCTTTACTCCTACTGCAAAATAGGATCCTCCATCCATGCAATCTCATCAGCTTAGGGAAAGTACAAAGCCTTCTCCCCCTGTGCATCTCACCTCTCCATGGTCTCCTTGTTTTATTGCACAAGCCTGGTTGTGTACCTCAGTTCTGCTGTGACTCAAAATTCACACTCACATACTATTTCCTCAGTGATGTACAGCATGGTTACCCCCATGCTGAACCCCTTCATCTACAGTGTGAGGAATAAGGGCATCAAGAGTGCTCTGAAAATATTCTTTTGGAGGGAAACTATAAAAGGATCATTGGGTAAATTCCTGTGATTTCAGAACTCAAAGTCTCAGAACCAGGGACATTGTGTATTTTGATCATATTTTGGAGTTGAACTTGCTCCTTCTATTTATTTCTGAAAATTATCATTTCTTCTTTCACAATTTAAGGAATGTTATTTATCAAGCTTAGGGCTCTCACTGATATCCAATATGTTTTCTCATCATTGTTTCTCTTCTCAAGTTTTTCTACTTGGTATCATACATAGAATGAAATGAAAATTTCATTTTATATAATGATCTAAACCATGGATTGTTATGGTTTAGATACTAGGGGTCACCCAGTAGGTTATATGTCAGAAAATGCAAACAGGTGAAATGATTGGACTATGAGAGTCTTAACCTAGTCAGTGCATTCACTCACTTGAATTGGGTGATAACTGTAGGCAGGCAGGTTGAAGCTGGAAGAGGTGGGTCCCTGGAGGTGTATATATTTTTCCCTTGGTCTGCACTCTTTCTCTCTGCTTCCTGGTGTCAAGGTCCTGAGCTGCTTTCCTCTGTCACACTCTTCTCCCATGATGTTCTGCCTCACCTCAGGACCTGAGGAATGGAGTTGGTTGTTCATAGACTGAGACTTCAGAAACAGTGTCAAATAAAGATTTCCTAATGTAAAGTTTTTCTTATGAGGTCCTTAGGTCACAGCAATGAAAAAAACTAAAACTTATGTCAACCCATCTTTCTAAAAACATTTTTTTCTCAAAGTACATGTATATTATACCAAATAAGCCTTCCATAGTTCTTTTAATTTAAAATATGAATATTGTTACTCCTATGGAGAATACTGCTTTGGCAACTGAGGTCCTTTATGTAATCATGTAGTAGAAATGGTGATCTTTCATTTGAATTTCTCTAGCTTTATACTCTTTCATATATGCAGACTCTAGTATGGCAACACATTTTATAAATGGTCTTCAGGTTTTATTCTCAGTAGGATCATGTTTCTCCTTTGGCTTATAGTCTACAGTGCTATCTTCACTTGTAAAAAGTAAATATTAAACATGTCTGCCCCTGGAGTCTATGTGGAAAGACAAATATAGGTTTTTTTTCAGGTCTTTAAAATGATCCCATTTTTTCAAAGTTAATGTGCACATTTCAGGAAAGCAAAACACAAGATGCCAAGAACAAAGTCACCCCATCCTGAAAAGCTTGGCACCGTCTAGGTCCTGGGCACACACACAGCATCCCATGGGGTGTGACTGAGGTGGGAGTGTGTGTCACACTTTCCTACACATCAGGAATGTTCACCACTTCAAAACCCCAACATTGTCTAAGTATTTCCAGAGGAGATAACATGAAATGTAGTGAAGTGGACTTCATGAAATGCATTGTATCATCAGGTAAAAGACATCATTGTCATGCTGTGCATTAACTCATTTAATGCACGCAGGATTGGTGTTCATGCAGAAGAGGGTTGTTCATTGGAGTTAAGGATGTGGCATCTCTTGTCTTTAATTATTGAATTATCTACTTGTTTCTTCTTGAAAAATTCCAGTGTTGCCTACAAATACAACTCCTGCCATTGTGCTAAATTTAATTTTCCAGATTTCATCAGAATCATTAAAGTAGCTTTAAATGAACAGTGTCAATCTCAGTCAGTACAGATCTTTCTCATGCCAGGCCTGCAGTCTTCACCATCACAGAATGACTTGCAGAAGGGCTCTGTTCCTGCTCAGTCACATGATTCAGAGTCCCTGGTCATACTGCACACATCTTCAGACCTTTCAAACTCTTCTGGTTGCCTAGAAGGGAACCTTAGTGTAGACACTTTTTACACTTATCCGAAGTGAACTTGGAAAGCAGAACAATCATGAATGCTATTCTTAAACATCAGAAGAAATGCTGAAGTAAGAAGCAGTGGGCTACTCACTTGACTTTTGTTCTGTGCCATTTATCTCTCAGTTGGCTTCTGCTGCACATTCACCCATCCTGAAACCAGACAATTCTTCCAATGCCACTGTGAGAAGATGGAGGGTACAGGAAGAAGAGGTATCCTGAGCCATCTTGGCCTCCTGAGCCTCATCAGCTGAGTCTCCGCATTGAGATTCTGGGGCTCAGCCATGAGGTTGTGAGGCCATGGGGTCTTTTGTCATAAACCAATTTATGGCCATTTTATGTCATGGCTAATTGGGTTAGTTTCCTTATTGCTGAGAATGATCCAGACCAAAGAATTCTGACTACTTCCAAACAGCAATTTGTGAGCCCTGGGTTTCATAGCATCTTCTCTCATGCCAGATATTCATGTGAAAACAATCAAGTAGGTGAAATGACTGTGCTGAAGTCATTGCTCAGTCAGGTTTCCTGACCCGAAAGTCAGAACCTATCTGTGCATTCTCAGGCAGTTAATATCCATGCTCCAATTTTTCTGAGCAATTCCTTTCCTTCATAATGTAAATCTGGACAGTTTTTATTCATTTTTGATTATATGGCTTCAAGAAAGAATGTTGTTTTTCTACCCACTTCCTGTTTGACTTTTTAAAATGTTTGCATAAATGCATTTATGGGGAGAGTATGAGCAGTGATATACTCTATGTGGTGAACTATGCCAGTGGCTGGGATGTAGCTTAGTGACAGAGGGAATATTTGGCAGGCTCAAGCCCTGGGTTCAGGCCCCATCTTGACACATACCTATCAGTGAGTTAAATGCAGCTCCCTCAGTGGTTTTTAATTTTTCTATTTTTTCTGATGAGCTATTAGATTAATATTATTGACCTGCAAACTGGTGAGAGTTGTCCTTATGGCAGTGGTAACTGATACATTATCCCTAGTATGACTCAGAATCTATGACTCAATGAAGAGAAGTTTCATTTCAATTCACAGGGCACAACAAAATTAAGCAAGTGCAAAAAACACAGGCTGTCCAAGATGGACTTGAATTTTCAGCAGCAACAGGGAGGCCTGTTCATTCCTCAACATTCTCTATTTTCATGGTTCTTCACTATTCCTGCTCCTCATTCCCCTGAACACTCAGGCTTCCTTTTAGACCTGAACATTTGAACCAAGGAGCTGTCTCAGGGTCTTTGCTCTGCTGTTCTACTTGCAAGGACCACACTTCACCAGAAAACCTTGTCTCCTGCCCTCTGTATGTACTGAGGTCTCTGTTCAAATGTTACCTTGTTATCCTTCCTTTGGGCACATTCCTGTCCATGTACCTGATCTCTGTGGTTGCAAACCCACTCACGGAGTTCCACCTCTACATATCCTTGTATTTCTTTTCCTCCTATCAGTGCTTTCTCTGATGTGTTGGTTCCATACCTTTCAGAGCGGTTGGAGAGTGTAGACACACAGAGCAAAGTCATTGATGTGAAGGTTGCAGCATGCACATGTATTTTCTCTTAGGCTCTTCAGGGTTTTTAACTTTCTGTCCTTAGGAAAGGATTGGATCATGAGGGCTGTCACTAATCCAGTGGATTAATCCACTTGGTGGGTTAATAATTCAAAAGTATTATTGATTGGTGCCAGAAACAGCAAGGGGTGGGGGCCTAATTAGAGGACATAGGTGACTAGGAGTGATCCATGGGGACTCTAAGTTGTTCCTGGCCCCTTCCCTTTCTCTGCTTCCTGTCTGCAATGAGCTGAACAGTTTTTCTCTGCCACTCCCTTCTACCATGATGTTCTGCCTCACTTGGCCCAGTTGTTCCAGGACACTATGACCTGAAACTGTTGTCCAAAATAAACCTTTCCTCCACTAAGTTGTCCTTTTTGGGATCTTGATTACAACAATGAAAAGCTGACAGACACACCATCTGTCATCCCTGCATTATATGATTATGAAACCCTGGCCTATGGTCTGCTTCTGTCCTCCTGGATACTGTGTGTCCTGCACTTGTTACAAAACTGAATGATTGCGGCAACCTGTATGTACATTCTTGGGCATTCCCAATTTGTGTATGTGAGAACTCAATTAGGGGGGCAGAATTCTCTGTGCTGCTATATGTATATTTTCAAGCTGTACTTAGAAGTGTTCATTCACTCACTGAGATGTTTTATTCATTTATTTCCATGTTTTTTGATATATAGTGATTATATATGTTTATGTGGTCAGTATAACAATTGGGTAATTCCAATTAGGCTCTTAGGGACAACTGTGTGACCAACTGGGCAATGCCCAGGTGTGGATAAGAGAGTGATGAGTAAGTTTAAGAAAGGTCAGAACATAAGGGATTTCAGGACATTTGCTAAGACCCTGGCAATAAAGGTCAAGTTGGAGAAGAGCATTACCATGAAGGTCAATTCAGTCCCCCCAAACAATTAGTGAACTAAGATTGGTCAGGTGTGGGGGTGGAAGGTGGAAAAAGGGAGGTTAGCCTTGATCAGGCCATGTCATATGTATTTATGGAACTATCCCACTGGATCCACTAAAGTGAACAATTAACATATGTCCATTAAAAAGTTAGATACAATGTAACCCATCACATCATCAAGCTGAAGAAGAAAAGTCTATGGTCATGATAGTAGATTCAGAAAAATAATCTAAAAAATCCAATATATATGAAAAAAAGCCAGCAAATGAGTAATAAAAATGAATATCCTCAAGTTTATTATCTTACAAGAAACTCACATCTTAATAGTGAGAGACTGGGCTATTTTTCACTAACATGAAGGCAAGGATGCATTTTTTATTTTTAAATAATAATAATGGAAGTACTAGACAATGCAAATAAAAAAGAAAAGCTTATCTGAGGCTCACTGTTTCAGAGGTCTCAGTCTGCAGATGGCCTACTCAATTGCTCTGGAACTGAGGTGAGGCAGAAAATCATGGCAGAAGGACATGATGGGGGAAAGCATCTCAGAATGTGGCAACAGGAAGAAGAAAGAGAGCTCTCATCACCAGGAACAAAATATAAACCCCAAAGTCATATTCCCAGTGACCTACCTTCTCTAACCACCCAGTTAATTCATATCGGTGGATTAATCCAACAATTAGGCTACATCTCCCATAATCTAATAATTTCATTTCTGAATTTCTTTCCTTGTCTCACAGACAACTTGACAACATTGTGTCTTTCTTTTCAGACAAATGGAGTAACTCTCCATTTAGAGTCTTGTTTTGGTTTTCCACTACAATTTTGTGGCTTCTACCAAATAAACATTGAAAATGTATTCCTATATTGACACCAAGTTGTTTCATTTGGTAGTGCTAATACATTAAGTCTACACACCATTTCTCTAAAATCTCTTCTCACCCCCAAAGGCATGGGCATGCACACACACACACCACAACACATACTACACAGCACATTGTGGACTTTTCCCTTTTACACCCTTGATCCTGAAATGGAATGTGGTATTATTGATTCCTGAGATGCCCTTGAGGCATTTTTCCTATTATATCTGTACAAAATAGTTAGCTTCACTTTAGTGACAGTAATCTCTTCAACAATCACATCTTCCTTGTCACCAATATCACACACACATTTCTGGCTAAACTTCAAGTTTTCCGAATCTTGCTTGTCTTATTTTTGCTCCTGAATCTCACAGTAAATGTGGCTAGCAATACCTATGTCATCACCTGAATGCTGTGCTACCTTGAAATTTTCTCTGCCAGATTAATTAGTTCATAACTTTTTAGTTCAACCTCCCATGAAGTCTCTGGATAGGAGGAAAATATTGACAAATTCTTTGGCAGAATGTAACACAAGTGGCTTCTAATGTAATTGCCAACAGAGTGCTCATTTCCCTTTGAAACCTCTGGAGCACTGTTTAATATCTGTATTCCTATTGGCATTCTGGTGCCTGAGCTCCCACCAGATCACTCATAAAGCTCCACTTATATTATTCAAATATGTATCTACTTGCATATACAAACTTTTCTAACTTTCTCCTGAAAATCATTTCCAAAAAGTTCTGACCCACATAGTCAGCTTAGTCACTGTAATTACCCTACTTCTTGGTACCATTTTATATATTAGTCAGTTTTTCATTGCTGTGACCAAAATACCAGTTCATATATCAGTCAGATTTTCATTGCTGTGACCAAATTATGTGACAAGAACAACTTAGAGGAGAGAAGGTTTATTTAGTATCATGGTTTCTGAAAGTAAGTCCACAGTCAGCCAATTCCATCCTTGTAGACCCAAGGTAAGGCAGAACATCATGGTGTCAGGGAATGGTGGAGGAAGCTGCTCACCTCATGGTAGCCAGGGAGTAGAGTGAGAGGGTGGGAGGAGCCAGGGGCACAATTCTTAACCCACAAGGGCACTTCCCCAGAGACTCACTTCCTTCATCCCTGCCCCACCTGCTTAAAGTTTCCTCTCAGAAAAGCACTTCTTTAAAATTATGAGATGGGAGAAGGCAGATGTTGAACAAAATGCACCAAGTTTCAATCAGACTGGAGGAATAAGTTTTAGTGACCTGCTACTACTGTGCATGTTAATCACAGTTTATAACAATTTATCATATATTAAAAATTCCTGAAATAGGCTTATAACATGGAGTCTGTCTTGGTGCCCATTAAGATATGAGTGGATAAAGAGAATATGGTATATCTACAAAAGGCAGTATTTTTAAGACATAAAAAAGGAAATTCTGCCATTTTCATCAAAAATGAATGGAACTGGAGAATAGCAAGAAATAGAAAGACTGACAATGCATCTGCTTTCCTATATGTGGAAACTACAAAACACAAGATGACCTGCAAGGAAAAAGAGGTATTTCTAGGCACTTGGGAAGGGACCTGCGGGAGGGTAGACAGGGTAGAA
This sequence comes from Glaucomys volans, assembly GCA_020662805.1. Classification (NCBI taxonomy): domain Eukaryota; kingdom Metazoa; phylum Chordata; class Mammalia; order Rodentia; family Sciuridae; genus Glaucomys; species Glaucomys volans. The sequence goes on along the minus strand of JAJEJO010041373.1, from coordinate 55,023 downwards.
GAATGGATGGGCATGATCAATGAACAATGTGTGCATATGTGGAAATACCACAATGAATCCCATTAACTTATGCAGTTATGAGTTCATAATAAGACAATAAAATAACAGATTTTAATGTCCTCAGCACATAAAATGATACATTGTTGAGGTAATCAACTTAATCAACTAGATTGAGTCTTTGTACCATGTGTACATAGACAAAACAACATACTGTTTCTTTTAATTCCACTTCCATGATTCATATGACATAGTATATCAATAGACTCACTTCTTATCTCATTAGTGTATTGTCCTATACCCCTCCTCATTCTCCCTGCCCAACATGAGGAATTGCAGTCCTTATTGCAAACTTACTGGTTATGCTGTAGATAATAATTTGAACTCACCTCTGTTTATTAAGACAATGCTGTTAATATGTCAATAGAGACTATTTAGATAAAGGACACATATTGTTTATAAGGTGTGTTGCCAATACTGATCTCTAAATTCAAGGGGAGGTATTGAGAATAGGCAGGAATCCTTTAAGACTTTAAGGGGAAACCGCAATACCTAGGAAACACACTACTAGAGGGGAAAATACACTAGCAACATGAGAAAACATGGGGATAAAATGTCCCAAACAAACCCAAATACTATACAAAAGAACCCAATGACAACATGGTAGAAGCATTTTCAGAAAGGGAGTTGTACATAATTAAAATGATCTGAGAAATGAACGAGGAGTCAAGAGAGCAAACACAGGCAATGCTAAAAGAGCAACTGCAGAGAGCAAAAGATCATTTCGATAACGAGATAGAGATTCTGAAAAAAATCCAAACAGAACTCTTTGATATAAAGGTTACAATAAACCAAATTAAAAACTCAATAGGAAGCTTAACCAACAGGCTAAATTACTTGGAAGACAGAACCTCAGATAATGAAGACAAAATATTTAATCTTGAAAACAAACTCAACCAGACAGAGAAGATGGTAAGAAATCATGAACATAACTGCCAAGAGTTATGGGACATCATGAAAAGACCAAATTTAAGAGTTATTGGGATTGAGGAAGTCACAGAGATACAAACCAAATGAAGGAATAATCTGTTCAATGACATAATATCAGAAAATTTCCCAAATCTGATGAATGAAATGGAAAATGAAATTCAAGAGGCTTATAGGACACCAAATGCAAAAAATCCCAACAGATCCACACCCAGGCAAATTATAATGAAAGTACCTACCATACAAAACAAAAATAGAATTTTAAAGGCTGCAAAAGAAAAACATCAGATTACATATACGGGGAAACCAATATGAATATCAGCAGATTTCTCAGTCCAGACCCTAAAACCAAGAAGGACCTGGATCAACATATCCCAAGCAATGAAAGAAAATGGATGCCCACCAAGAATCTTATACCCAGCAAAACTTACCTTCAGATTTGAAGATGAAGTAAAATTCTTCCATGATAAACACAAAATAAAAGAATTCATCAATAGAAAGCCTGCCCTACAGAAAATCCTCAGCAAAATATTCCAAGAGGAAGAAATGAGATACAACAATGTAAGTAAGCAAAGGAGGAATTACCCTAAAGGAACAGCCAATTAAAGGAAAAACCAAGTAAGATTAAAATCGAAAATAAGTCAAAATGACTGGGAATGCAAGTCATATGTCAATAATAACCCTAAATGTAAATGGCCTAAACTCATCAATCAAAAGGCTTAGACTGGCAGATTGGATTAAAAAGAAAGACCCAATAATATGCTGCCTTCAAGAGACTCATCTCATAGAAAAACAAGCCCACAGACTAAACATGAAAGGTTGGGAAAAAACATATCAGGCACATGGACTTAGGAAAAAGCAGGAGTCTCCATCCTCATTTGAGATAAAGCAGACTTCAAGCCAAAGGTAGACAGAAGGGATAAAGAAGGACAATTCATACCACTTAAGGGCAGCATAAATCACCAAGACATAACAAACATAAATATATTTGCACCAAACAATGGCTCATCCATGTATGTCAATCAGATCCTTCTCAATTCCAGGAACAAAATAGACCACAACACAATAATACTGGGGGACTTTAACACTCCCCTCTCACTGTTGGACAGATCTTCCAAGCAAAAATTGAACAAAGAAACCATAGAACTCAATGACACAATTGCTAATTTAGACTTAACAGACATATATAGAATATTCAATCCATCAAAAAGTGAATGCACTTTCATCTCAGCAGCTCATGGCTCCTTCTCTAATATAGACCATATGTTATGCCACAAAGCTACTCTTAGCAAATACAAAAACATGGAGATACTACCTTGTATTCTATCAGATCATAATGGAATGAAATTAGATATCAATGATAAAATTAAAAACAGAAACTACTCCAAGACCTGGAGATTAAATAATATGCTATTGAATGATACATGGATAAAAGAAGACATTAGGGGGTAAATAACAAAATTCTTAGAGATCAATGGAAAAATGATACAACATATCAAAACTCCTTGTGTATACTATGGAAGCAGTGCTAAGAGGAAAATTCATTGCATGGAGTGCATTCAATGAAAGAATGAAAAGTCAACAAATAAATGACCTCCCATTACAGCTCAAAGACCTAGAAAAAGAGGAATAGATCATCACCAAAAATAGTAGAAGACAGGAAATAATTAAAATCAGAGCTGAAATTGATTCAATGACAATTGTTTCAATTCTTTTGTTTCAATGAAGTTGAAACAAAAGAAACAATTCAAAAATTTGACAAAACAAAAATTAGGTTCTTTGAAAAAATAAAATTGATAAACCCTTAGCCACTCTAACAAAGAGAAGGAGAGAGAAAACTCAAATTACTAATATTCGTGATGGAAATGGAAATATTACAATAGACACAATTGAAATACAAAAAATAATTAGAAGCTATTTTGAAAATTTATACTCCAACAAAATAGAAAACCTGGATGACATCAACAGGTTCCTAGAGGCATATCAGCCACCCAAACTGTATCTGAGGGCATACACAGCTGAAATAGTTCACTTTCAAGCAATGAAATAGAAGAAGTCATCAAAAGCCTACCAACAAGGAAAAGTTCAGGACCAGATGGATTCACAGCCGAGTTCTACAAGACTTTCAAAGAAGAGCTCGTTCCAATACTCCTCAAATTATTTCATGAAATAGAGGAGGAGGGAACCCCTTCATTCTATGAAGCTAATATCACCCTGATGCCAAAAAGAGAGAAGGACACATCGAGGAAAGACAGTTTCAGATCAATATCCCTAATGAACATAGGGATATTGTTAAGAATTCTTAACAAAATTTTAGCAGACCACATACAAAAGCATATTAAAAATATAGTGTACCATGATCAAGTGGGTTTCATCCCGGGAATGCAAGGGTGGTTCAACATCCAGAAATCAATAAATGGAATTCACCACATCAACAGGCTTAAAGTCAACAATCACATGACTATTTCAATAGATGCAGAGAGAGCACTTGATAAAATACAGCACCGCTTCATGCTCAAAACACTAGAGAAAATAGGGATAGTAGGAAGGTTCCTTAACATTGTAAAGGCTCTCTATGCTAAGCCAACAGCTAACATCATTCTAAATGGAGAAAAATTGAAAGCTTTCCCCCTAAGAACTGGAACAAGTCATGGATGCCCTCTTTCTCCACTTCTATTCAACATTGTCCTTGAAACTCTAGCTAGAGCAATTAGACAGCCCAAAGAAAGTAGAGGAATATGAATAGGAAAAGAAGTGCTCAAACTATCCCTATTTGCTGATGACACAATTCTCTATTTAGAAGACCCTACGAATTCCACCAGAAAACTTCTGGAACTCATAAATGAATTCAGTAAAGGAGCAGGATACAAAATTAATGCTCATATATCTAATGCATTTTTATTCGTAAGTGATGCATCCTCTGAGAGAGAAATTAGGAAAACTAAACCATTCAAAATGCCTCATGAAAAATAAAATACTTGGGAATCAATCTAACCAAAGAAGTGAAAGTCCTCCACAATGAGAACAACAGAACACTAAAGAAAGATATTAAAGGCAATCTGAGTAGATGGAAAGATCTCCCATGTTCTGCAATAGGCAGAATTAATATGGTCAAAATGGCCATATTACCAAAAGTGCTATACAAATTCAATGCAATTCCAATTAAAATCCCAATGACGGACCACATAGAATTAGAGAAAGCAACCATGAAATTCATTTGGAGGAATAAGAAACCCAGTATAACTAAAGCAATTCTTAGGAAGAAGAGCGAAGCAGGGGGTATCACAATACCAGACCTTCAACTATATTACAGAGCAAAAATAACAAAAACAGCATGGTATTGGCACCAAAATAGGCAGGTAGATCAATGGTACAGAATAGAGGACATAGAGACAAACCCACATAAATACAGGTATCTCATACTTGACAAAGGAGCCAAAAACATACAATGGAGAAAAGATAGCCTCTTCAACAAATAGTGCTGGGAAAACTGGAAATCCATATGCAGCAAAATGAAACTAAACCTATACATATCTCTCACCCTGTACAAAACTCAACTCAAAATGGGTCAAGGCCCTAAGAATGAGACCAGAGACCCTGCACATAATAGAAAAGAAAACAGGTCCAAATCTCCATCATGTTCGCCTAGAACCAGATTTCCTTAACATGACTCCCAAAGTGCAAGAAATAAAAGCAGGAATCAATGATTGGGATAGAGTCAAACTAAAAAGCTTCTCAGCAAAGGGAACAATCAGGAATGTGAAGAGGGAGCCTTCAGAGTGGGAGAAAGTCTTTGCCACACACACTTCAGATAGAGCACTAATCTCCAGAATCTACAAAGTAACCAAATATCTTTATACCAAGAATACTAATAACCCAATCAATAAATGGGCCAAGGAAATGAACAGACACTTCACCGAAGAAGATCTACAAGCAATCAACAGATTTATGAAAAAATGTTCACTATCCCTAGTTATAAGAGAACTGCAAATCAAAACCACCTTAAGATTTCATCTTATCCCAATTAGAATGTCTTTTATTAAGAATACAGGCAACAACAGGTGTTGGCACGGATGTGGGAAAAAGGGTACACTCTTACATTGCTGGTGGGAGTGCAAGTTGGTGCAGCCACTATGGAAAGCGGTGTGGAGATTCCTTGGAAAATTTGGAATGGATATACCATTTGACCCAGCTCTCCCACTCCTTGGCCTATACCCAAAGGACTTAAAATCAGATTACTACAGTGATGCAGCCACATCAATGTTCATAGCTGCTCAATTCACAATAGCTAGATTGTGGAACCAACCTAGATGCCCTTCAATAGATGAATGGATAAAGAAACTGTGGTACATATACACAATGGAATATTACTCAGCCATAAAGAAGAATAAAATTATGGTGTTTGTAGGTAAATGGATGATGTTGGAGACTGTCATGCTAGGTGAGATTAGCCAATTCCAAAAATCCAAAAGCCAAATGATCTCTCTGATAACTGAATGATGATGCATTATGCAGGGTGGAAGGGAGGCAAGAATGGAAGAATGATAGATTGCATAGAGGGAAGGGAGTGGTGGGGTCAGGTTGGGGGGGCAAGAATAATAACAGAATGAGACAGACATAATTTTCCTCTGTATATGTATGAATGCACAGATGTTGTGACTCTGTATTGTGTTCAACCAGAGAAACAATAGCTGTACTCCATTTGTGTTCAATGGATTAAAATTAAATTAATTAAAAAAATACATGGGATATGTGTGAAGAAAAAGCAGGAGGGAAGTATAAAGCATGCCCCCTATAACTCTCATTTTGTACTTGTCTCCTGTTATACAGAACCTACCCGGGTTTCCAGCCTAGCTCTACATGGACCCGTGCCTCATCAACAGGAGTATTTGTGTCCATCCTTTACACTCTGGTAACTCTCATGGTGAACCCCTTCATCAACAACATGAGGAGCAGGGATATGAAGAGGGCCCTGAGAACCCCTCTGTGTAGCTCATTGTCCACCTGTGACAGCAATACTGACCTGGTTCTGAATGAGTGTGACCAAGGACAATAGAACAGAGTGCATCATGCTTTATGTTTTGCAGCCTTCCTGGCTGGACTCTCATGGAGATGCTTTGCTTTCTACTGCCTTCTGTAAATATTTTTGAATGTGTTTTTCAATCATTTTGCCATTTTGTATTTTTTCTTCTTTTCAATTTGTAAGAATACGTAAATTCTTTATCAGATATGTGCATATATTTTTTGTAATTAGAGCATTCCTTTCCATTTTATTTGCAGTTTCTTTTGATGGGAAACTACATAAATTTTTTGGTTAAATTTGGTTTTAATAAACAAAGTAAGTTGTTTAGGTTTAAAAAAGTATTGGCCAACTTCACTTATGACATCAAGGGATAGTAAATATTTAAAAAATGCATGGTGTCATTGAATTTTGATAAAGCCACATTTTTCTCTTTTTAAAATTATCTTTCTGTGTGTCAGTCTGTTGGATAACAAGGATTCCTTGAAATCAGAAAGTAATAGAAACGTTTCCTCAACTTACTTACTTTTTGCTTTAAAATGATTCACACTCACTAATCTCCAGAATCTACAAAGTACTCAAAAATCTTTACACCAAGAACGCTTGCAACCCAATCAATAAATGGGCCAAAGAAATGAACAGGGACTTTACTGAGGAAGATCTTCAAACAATCAACAGATTTATGAAAAAATGTTCAACATCCCTTGTTATAAGAGAAATGCAAATCAAAACCACCTTAAGATTTCATCTTAAAATTATGGTATTTGTAGGTAAATGGATGATTTTGGAGAATGTTATGCTAAGTGAGATTAGCCAATCCACATATGCACACATTGTTCATTGATCATGCCCATCCATTCTGCTAATAAGTTGCCCAAGCCCCTCCCACACATATGGTTAATCAGGTACAACTAACCCTGGCGCCAAGGGGGCTGGGAAGGAGGGCCCTGGGGCCAGGATCTGGTTAGGCCTTAGCAAAAAGGCTGACTGCCCCCCAGTAAGGGTTGGGGAGAGGAAAAAGAGAGGGGTAAGTGATGAGGACACAATGACAATGATATTTGGGGGATCTTTAGGACAAGACAGAAGCCATCGTTGGCTCTGCATCTACTACCTGTGTGATCTTGCACAGGTTACTGAACATCTCAGGGCTTCCATTTCCTCAATACCATAAAATGGTGGCATGGTTCATATTTGCTTTCATAACAAAGAGTGCCTCAAATTTCAGTGCTTCCATATGAAGAAAGAACAGACTCAGGGCCATTGCATGTAGGTTCAGGGCATGTTGCTCTGTCCTGTGTTATTTAATCCATATGTGACATCGATTTCAGAATGTGGCTACAGAAGTAGCAATTATGTGAGAAATGTCCATTGTCCTAACAAGGGAAGAAATAAGAAGCAGTAGAATCCCATGAGCCTCTTGCAACTTCTTCTTAATCACTGAGCATATCATGTCTGCACACATTCTATCAAATAAAACAGGTCATTGTTTTATTAGGGTTGTCCAGAGAAAAAGAAGACACAGAAGACAAATAGAGGGATTCAAAGGAAGATGGACAGAGATGAAGATATAGAAACAAGATTGACTCACACAGTCACAAAGGCTGAGTATTTCCATGACTGACTGTAGTTTGGAGGCCAGAAAAGCCAATCTTGTGACTCTGGTAAAGCAGGTAGAAGTTACAGACACCTGGAGGTCAGTGGTGCAACCCCTCATCCAAATTAAAGGCTAAAAGACAGATGTCTGATGGTGCTGGTCCCACAGTTCAGACTGGAGAAGCATAGTCTGACATGGGAGGGTAGCAGCAGTAAAGAACGTGCCCTGCTCCAGAAGGAAGACCCAGTGAGACTCTTCCCCTCCACCACCTTTCCTATCACATACAGTCTCCAGTCAGTTGGAGGAGCCCCCCACCACACACATTCAGAGAGAGTCATCCTCACCCACTCACTGACACACAGCGCTTCTCTGGAAACAGCCTCCATTCTGAGACACACTCAGAATTAATTACTGATTCTTCAGCAATCCCTCCAGGCAATGAATTTGATACCCCACATTGATTACCCTTTGTCTAACCTAGAAGGCACACAGAAGGGACACACACTCCTACCTTTGGAGGCACTGTTGAGACACAGGTGGTGATGGGGTGGTACAGTCTCCCTGTAGATGGCAGAAGAATGACAACCAACAGTGAAATGTAAAACAGGTGAGGCATTTCACACTTTGTTAAACATCAAATGTTTATTAATTGTATGCTTTGGATTTGCCACAAGCAGATGCGAAGAATGGGAGAAATTATTTCATACATCAAGAAGCATCAGCTGTATTGATTTTCCAAGAGTGTAACAGTAAAATAACACAAAAGAATCTAACCATCCTTACTGTGCCTACTTGAAGTCCCCATGAGCAGGTCAGAGACAGCACCCATGAGTCCAAAACAGCATAGAGTGCTGGACTCAGGCTCTGACCTCCTTCCTGGGGCTTGAGAATATTCCAGTCATCAGGGAAGCATTCAAGAGGCAAGTGTCAACCTTTTTAGCAGAAGCTGAGCTACTGAGTCCACATCTGACCAGCTAAAATCAGAACTGATGTGGGGAACACATTCACAGTGGAAAAGGCCTTGGGATGCATACACTTGACACTGATGTTGGACCACACCCTTGTTGCTCAATAATGGAACCACCGTGTGGTCCACCAATCCCACTACTCATGTTTGTTTTAGTCATTCTTTCCACTGCAGTGACCTAAAGAGCTAACAACAACAAAATAAAGAAGGGAAAGTTGAATTTGAGCTCTTGGTTTCAGAGGTCTCACTATACAGTTGGACCTGAGGTGAGGCCCAACATCATGGCAGAAGTGTTTAGAGGAGAAAAGCAACTGAGGGACATTGCAATCAGAAAGCAGAGAGAGCTCCACTCACTATGGACAAAATATAAACCCCAAAGTTATGACCCCAATGACCTAATGCTTCCAGCCACCCCTACCTGCCTACAGTTACCACCCAGTAAATCCCTATCAGTGGATGAATGCACTGATTAGGTTATGACTTTCATAACCCAATGTTTCCACCTCTAAACTTTCTTATAATTTTTGACACATGACCTTTTAGGAAACACCCCATATCTAAACCATAACAGTATTCATTTTAAAAAATGAAATATCCCAAAAACATCTGCACTTCTGTTTGTTACAGCATTATTCAAAATAGCAAAGATGTGGAATCCACCTAAGTACCCACCAACTTACAAATAGATAATGGAAAAACAGCACATATACACAATGGAAAAGGACTCACCTATAAAAATAGATGAAGTCCTGTCCTATGCCACAAAATGGAAGGAATTAGAGGTCATAATGTTAAGAGAAATTAGGCAGAAACAAATAATCTACTCAAATGCACAAATTAAAATTTTTAATTTCATGGAATTAGAGTTTAAATGGTAGTTACAAGAGATGAGGTTGTTTGGGGGAGGGAAAGTTGGGGAAATGTTGGTCAAAGAATACCGTAATTCCATCAGATAGGAGGAGTAAGCTCATGAGATCTAAGGCACAGCATGTTGACTAAAGTAAACAATATCTTGGAAAGTACCAAGAGTGGAATTTGAGTGTGCTCACCACAAAATGATAACTATGTGAAGTAATGTGTATGTTAATGAGTTATATTTAGTCATCCATATACATGTTCAAGATATGTGCAAAGGAATATGTACATGTAAATATATAAGATTCTATATAAAAGTAATATAAATAACATTATGATTTGTGATATAAATGAATACAATTTTATCTGTCAATTTATAAAAAGGGGTCCACCAATCAAGGCTGGCAGCCTCAAGATCAACCAGGCATTAGTTCCATATGCACAATCTGTGGGACACCCAGAGCTCCCTAATCATAACCTGCATTCAAACAAATGGCAAGGCATTCATATTTACACTGAAATTTGAAAAGTTATGGTCTAGAAAAGTGTTTCTCAAACTGCACACTGTTGACCTTCAGACTAGTTAAATCTTTGGTGCATCATCCCATGAATTGTGGAATGTGGAGCCACATCCCTGACTTCAGCCCACTAGGAACAGCACCAACTCCCAGTTTACTACCCCCCAATTTTTCCAGACATTTCCTGGAGGCATCATCACCATGGTGGAGGACCACTGATCCACAGCAGAAGCAGGAACATTTTGAATCAAGCTCATTCTTTCTCAATTTGCAACTTTGGGCACATCATTTAACTTCTCTGAGCCTCATTTCTGCAAATGTAAAGTGGGTCCCAGACAGTACTAAATTATTATAAGGAACATGAATAAATCCAATGATTTTATCCTTAAAAGGTTCTAAGTTCAACCCAATGTGCCTAAAAATATAGAATATCTCTCATAATTACAAAAAGTTTCATAAATGAAGAAGTTAATGAAAACTTTTGTACTTCAAGCATGAAACACCTACATGTTTTGTAAAAACAATCATGAAACTAAAAGTTGTAGTAACTTGTCATGTTTTTTTATTTAAAAAAAATGAATACAGTTCTCTCCTTTGTTAAATGAGAAATAACAATTTTCTAAAGATGTCAGGAGCTGGGTCCCTTGTACAAGCCAGTGATTTGGAATTCTGAGGAACCTAGCAAATTCAGGTAACTTGGACATAGAGAAAATTGTAAGTAACCCTACTACCAAAAGCACTATACAAATTCAATGCAATTACAATTAAAATCCCAATGACGGACCTCATAGAAATAGAGCAAGCAATCATGAGATTCATTTGGAGGAATAAGAGACCCAGAATTGCTAAAGCAATTCTTAGCAAGAAGAGCGAAGCAGGGGGTATCACAGTACTGGACCTTCATCTATATTACAGAGCAATAGTAACAAAAACAGCATGGCATTGGCACCAAAATAGACAGGTAGATCAATGGTACAGAATAGAGGACACAGAGACAAACCCACATAAATACAGGTATCTCATACTTGACAAAGGAGCCAAAAACATACAATGGAGAAAAGATGGCCTTTTCAACAAATGGTGCTGGGAAAACTGGAAATCCATATGCAGCAAAATGAAACTAAACCCATATCTCTCACCCTGTACAAAACTCAACTCAAAATGGATCAAGGAACTAGGAATTAAACCTGAGGCCCTGCACCTAATAGAAGAGAAAACAGGTCCAAATCTCCATCGTGTTGGCCTAGGACCAGATTTCCTTAACATGACTCCCAAAGCGCAAGAAATAAAAGCAGGAATCAATGATTGGGATAGAGTCAAACTAAAAAGCTTTTTCTCAGCAAAGGAAACAATCAGCAATGTGAAGAGAGAGCCTTCAGAGTGGGAGAAAATCTTTGCCACACACACTTCAGATAGAGCACTAATCTCCAGAATCTACAACGTGCTCAAAAATCTTCACACCAAGAATACTAATAACCCAATCAATAAATGGGCCAAGTAAATGAACAGACACTTTAAAGAAGAAGATCTACAAGCAAACAACAGATTTATGAAAAAATGTTCAACATCCCTAGTTATAAGAGAACTGCAAATCAAAGCCACCTTAAGATTTCATCTTACCCCTTCTTCATTTCTGATATTGACTAGTGCTTTGCTTACAAATGCTACCTCACAATAACAGTTCTTGAGACATGCATTTAACAGGATCTTCTCTCATAACTTGCATTCACATGAAAAAAAAAAGTTTTATTTGAAAGGTCAAAAAGAACGGAAGGAATTTTACCTTCTATCTCTTTTTTTACTGATGACATTGAATATATTTTTAAGTTTGTTGGCCTTTTCCTTCCTCTGCAATTCTGGATTGTTTGTGAAAAATGTTTGCTTGTGTGGAAATTGTTCTCATCATTCTATCTCATTCCTTCAAAGGAAGAATTGGATATTTTTCTCTAAGTTGTTGCTTTCCATATACATATGTATACAAATATCTGGGAGAAAGATATGTGGAAGTACATAAACTCAGGTTTATAAACTCTATCAGCCACGCATATTGCAGTATTTCCCTCTACTGCTTCCTAAATATACAAAGTTCCTCTGCATGATGAGTATCAGTCAATTACCTCTTGTGATTTTTGGCATCTTCTTGCATATCTATCTGTCTTTCCTGGTTACTGCCTTTCTGCCTCATGTGATTAGTTCTATTTGTACAAGCAGAAATCATCTTCTGCAGTCTGGTGGAACAAGTATTTTGCATTCAAATAAAGCTTGCCTACATCTTTCTCAGCTTACATTTTACACACAAGAGCTTCATTATATTCATGGAGTTTCCTTTGCTATACAATGGGTATGAATATTCCTTATTATAGGTTAGGTAAATCCAGCTGTGAGAATTTTTTACTCACAGATATGACTTAATTTCGTTATACTTACCATAGCGTCTAGTGTCATAAGCACATCTGAATGTATTTGGGCTTATATAGGATGAGATTACAACATTGAATAGTATTTCTTACACTGCTCCTAAGGAAGCAGTTATTTTTATTATTTTATTTCCAGATGTTTGCCAATGCAATGTTGACTCATGTTGATGGGATGGCATCATTGCTACTTTAGAACATTTCATTGTGAATTTATTTAAAACTTTCATTCCTTTTCACTTAATGTAGCTGTTTTGAATTCATTTATACACCTTTCATTCTGTTTTGTACAAACCATTAATTTTAAACTTTTTTTCTTTGCAATCTAAATTTTTTATGTTGTATAAATCCATAAGTGAACAAAGCAGGTAAGGTCTCTGCCTGTGTGCATCTTACATTACAATGGGAGAGGAAGAGTGCCATGGAGTAAGTGCAGCTGTGACTTAACATCCACAAGAGTACATCACGTAAAGGAGAAGGACAGAGGGCCATGACAGGTGCAGAATTTTATAGACATATATATAGAGTGAGTAGTCCTCAGAGCCATGGTCCCTGAGCTCATATATTGCAAATTGGGAATAATCATTTTAATATGCTGTTGAATTCAATTTCCTAGTATTTGTGGGGACTTTTATATTTGTGTTCATCAAGGATGCAAGCCTCTAATTTTCTTATTTTGTTGTCTAGCCACATTGTGACTTTTATAACACAGACCTCTATATCCTCAATAGCAGAGAGATATCAGGAGGGATCCACAGGATGTCCACAGGATCCACAGGGATCCACAGGATGCACAATTCCAGTACATGATGAGTAAAGGTGTCAATCTCAGGGACTCCTGGAACAGTGTGGTGTCAGGGAGAGCAGGAAGAAATGTGCAGGATGATTTTGGTGGGTATAAAGTCATGGTTACATAGGATCATTCATTTCCAGACACCTGCTGTGTAACACAGGGCCAAGCACAAAGAAATGGCATTGCACTTGAAGTTCTGCTATGAGGATAGAGATCATGCTAATTGTTCTTACCACAGAGTACAACCACAACACAAAACTCAAAAGCACACTCTGGGAGGTGAGGGATGTCTACAGCATTGATTGTGTGAGGGGGGTCCAGGGTCCACATGTGTCTGAACTCATCAGATTGTGAAGATTACATAGTACTGTTCTTTTGACATAAATATCCATCAGCAAACGTGGTTAAAACAGAAGATAAGGAACAATATGTGGACAAAGGACCCTCTGCATCTTGAGAATTACAACCTTTCACCAGTACCAGGGAGGTCACCTCCTTCCTCCATATTCTCAGACTTGGTCCCCCCTCCATCTCCTTTTTGCTCTGGCTGCCACCCTGGCTTGGTTTTAAAATATAAAAATCACCTTCAGGGCCATTGCCCTGCTCACTCTTGGGACGAGGCGCACACCACTGCAGACAATCTCAACATTCTGACTCTCTTGCTTGAGATATCTACTCAAATGTCATCTTGTTAACCTGGCTTATCTGTGCCCATAAAAATTAGCATCTCCATCTGTCCACTTCTCTTTTTACCTGCCCATGTTTTCTTTAACAATTGTAACCATCTGACATGTTAGAGGAAAATTTCTTTTATGATTTTTTTTTATTTTTAAATAAAATACTGCTATACATAATGATGGGGTGCATTTTGAGATAATCACACATGCATGGCATTTACTTTTTTCCATTTCAGTTCCTACTGCTTTCTATGCCCCCTTCACTCTGTTTTACTCCACTGGGCTTGCCCCTATATATTTACTGTTTTTATAGATTGGTACTTTATAGGGATACATAAAGGTGGAACTCACCAAGTCTTTTTAATATTTTAACTGATATAAAACTCTATGTACTTATGGGATGTCATGTGATATTTTAATGCATGGACAAATTGCATAAAGTTAAAATGTATCTACTCAAACACATATCATTCCTTTATGGTGAAAACTCTCAACATCTTCCTCCAGTTCCTGGTTTTCCTTCATTTCCTTACAGACATTTTTTTTTCAGCATGAATAGATTGTACTCATACTCACTTTTACTTTAAAGGATCACTGTCTAGACAGTGCCAGGAACATTGTTGGGCCCAACTTATATCCCACAAGTTCATAAATTAATAGTTTCTTAAAACTGTAGAGCATATGGTGCAGAGGGACAGAAATTCCTGATGAGAAATGACTTGGAATGCCTTTAGGGGAGCCAGATAGAAAAAATAGTGATGTTCTTTTTCTCTTTCCTGATGTCAATCAAAGCACATGGAACCACAAAATGATACACAAATTTCAGAATTTCTTCTTCTGGGATTTTCAGAGGACCCATATCTGCAGCCCCTCATCTCTGGGCTTTTCCTCTCCATGTACCTGATTATGATCACAGAGAATCCGCTCATCATCTTGGCCACCATCTCAGACTCCCACCTACACATACCCATGTACTTCTTCCTGGTCAACCTGCCCTTTGTGGACATCTGCTTCACCATCACCACCATCCCAAAGATGCTGGTGAACATCCAGACACAGAGCAAGACCATTACTTATGCAGGCTGATCACACAGACATACTTTTTTGCATTATTTGTAGAGTTGGACAACTTCTTTCTAGCTCTGATAGCCTATGACCAATATGTGGCCATCTGCCACCCCCTGCACTACATGGTCATCATGAACCACAGACTCTGTGGATTGCTGGTCCTGGCATCCTGGATCATGAGTGACCTGAATTCTTTATTGTACAGTTTAATGGTGTTGTGACTGTCCTTCTGCACAGAATTGGAAATCCCCCACTTTTTCTGTGAACCTAATCAGGTGGTCCACTGAGCCTGCTTTGATACTTTCCTTAATGACCTGGTGGTATATATTGCAACTGTGCTGCTGGCTGGTGGCCTCCTCCCTGGCATCCTTTACTCCTACACAAAGATAGTTTTCTCTGACTGTGCAATCTCATGAGCTTGGGCCAAATACAAGGCCTTTTCCACCTGTGCTTCTCACCTATCTGTGGTCTCCCTATTTTATTGAACACTCCTGGGAGTGTACTTTAGTTCTGCTGTGACCTAAAACTTACATTCAACTGCAACAGCCTCAATGATGTACACTGTGGTCACCCCCATGCTAAATCCCTTCATCTACAGTCTGAGGAATAAGAACATCAAGAGTGCTCTGAAAACACTCTTTGAGGAACTATAAAAGTCCCCATTATTGTGGCCCTTAAAAACTACTAATGATGGTATGGCCTAAGCCTCAGAGCAAGGAAATTAAATATTGTGATCATATTGTGGAACTAGAACTGGCTCCTATTTACTTTCTGCAGTTTCCATTTCTTTGATTTTAACTTAGCCAAAAAACTTATGTAAAGCACCCTGGAAGCATACTGCTCTGACAACTACACAGCATTCCCCTTATCATTGGCCCACTCCCTCAATGTTCTCTTCCATCCTGGATTGGAAAGATTGGAAGTTCCCATTTATTTCATGAGACAACATGAATTTCTGAAGAATAATTTCCAGAGGCTGCTGGTGCCAGTGGCAGAGGCCAAGGCTTAAGAAACTGAATTTGGATGTCCAGCAGCAGCAGCAGCAGCAGCAGCAGCAGCAGCAGCAGGAGAGAACATGCTTGCTCCAGAAAGAAGAGCCAGCAGAGAGCTTCCCCTTGTTCTGTTTTTCTGTTTAGTTCAGACTCCCAGATATTTGGATGGTGTTGCTCATATGTTGGATGCTGTTGCTTCAACGCTCTGTCCAGTGACTCAATGACAATCTTCTCTGGAAACATTCTCCCAGAGAAAAAGAAATTTACCAATTTTCATGGCATCCCTTAATATACTCAAGTAGACATCCAAAATAAGCCACCTACTTTTCCATGTCTAAAGTCACAAAGGAGGGAAATACATTCACATCAGTCAAGACAGAGCCAAGACCCAAGTAGTGGGTAGGGTTGTATGCCCTCCTGTAGAAAATGGAGTAATAACTAGTCATAAAATATAAAACAAATTCTCATGGGCAAAAACAGAAGCAAACATTTTATATTTCTGGTGGCATCAAACATTTATGATTTATGTTCTATAAATTTGTACCAGGAAAGTTGAGAGGGAAAGGAGAATTAATTTCATCCACCAAGAAACATCAGCCTTGTAGATTTTCCCAAGAGTAGCATAGTAAAGCAGCTTAAGAGTCTGAAAATCTTTACTTTGCCTTCTTGGAGCCCTCATGAGTGGGTCAGAGATGACGTCCATGAGTCCAAGAAGCATAGGGTGGGTGGTGGACTCAGACTCTGAACTCCCTCCCTGGGTCCTTGAATGATGTCCCCTCCACCACTGCTCTCTGTCTCCCAGAGGCAGGTCAATGCTGGACTCCCTTCCTATGCCAAGAAACCCTTGTGATATCACAGTGACCTGAGCCAATAAGGACCAAGGTGATGGTCACATTGCTGCTATCTGTGGAGCATCTCTGGAAGATAATTTACTGTGAGCCTATGACTTAGTTCACACAGAAACTCCATGGAGAAGGGGGAATCTACCAAGTTTGTATATTAGGAGTCAAGGTCAGTAAGTTTGATTTCCTGTCATGATGAAAGTATAGAGGCAGCAAGTGTCAACTTGTTTAGGCTGAAGCTGAGATACTGAGTCCACATTTGATCACCGAAAATAAGAACAGAGGTGATGAAAGTGTTCATGGTGGAGAAGTTCTCAAAATACCTGAACCTGACTCTTATTTCATATCATAGCCTCTATGTTCCAAGCATCATACACAGACCAGGATGGTCATCATCAACATTGAGTGCTATTAAAAAATGCAGAGTCTTGGGGTGGTCCTACACCTATCCAATCACAATCACAGTCTGCATTTGAACAAGATTCCCAAGCAAATCACATTCACATTGAAGCTGGATAAGTTCTGATTTGGTGTCCTCAACCTCTACTCTGTGGACATTTGTGCTAAATAATACCTTGTTGTATGGTGTCCTGTCTCATAGATGTTGAGCAGCATCCCTGACTTCAGCCTGTTAGGTTCACTACCAACTACCCAGCTGTTACAATCCAAAATTTCTCCAGACATTGCAAGTGTCTCCTGAAGACATGTAACCCCTGGTGGAGCCCACCAACCTGGAGCAGAACTGGGAAAGTCTTGGAGTTCCCAACAAAGTTCATTCAACTCAGGGCAGATGAATTTGCATTTTGAGGCACATTTCCACAAATATAAAATGAGTCCCTAATAGTAATGAGTTATAATGGACACGTGTAAAAATTAAATGAGATTACAGTAGATTCTAAGTTCAGTCCATGGTGCTTTCAAACAACTAAATGTACCCCTTAGAACTACCAAATGTTTTGAAATATGACTGCATGACCAATGTGATCCTACATTATGTACAATCAGAAAAATGAGAAATCATACTCCATTTATGTATGATTTAGCTAAATGTATAAATGTCGTGACCAACTAATTATAACAAATAAAAAAATACAAAAAAGCAAATATGCCATTTTCAAATTAAAAAAAAGAGTAAATATCAACACCTACTTTGTGTTCCAAGCATGAGCCTCCTCTGTGCTTCATATAAATGAAAGTAAGAGTTGTACAAACTTCTCATGGTTTTATAAGTAAACACGACTCTCTTGATGAAAGGGAAAAGAAATTCTCTGAAGATAATGGGAGCTGTGCTGCCTCACAAGTCAGAACTTTGAGGTTCCAAGTCATCTAGGAAAGTCAGATTTCTTGGACTTTGAGGGAAGTTATGACTGGGTATTGGGAAAATACTGTTTGTCAGGCTTCTGGAAGGCAGGAGGCTTCACAGAGAAAGAGAAATAATGACTGGATCCACCTGATTTCCAACCTTCTCTCTTGGGAACAGGGAAAAAACATGACAATTATCCTTTATGCTTTGACCAGTGTCCCACAGGGACATCAGGTGCTTAGGGTTTGCACTAACAAAAGGAGATGTACCTAATGAGCAGAGAGATGGAGCTATAAATAGATCCTCTGATGCTGTTCCTCAGCAAGGCCCTGGTCTGAACAGAACATGATGGTTTCTTCTGGATTCCTAGGTGTGGTTAGGGTACCAGTGTTTCACTCCCTCCTGTTGTCTTCTCTGGGACAGAACTTCAGTCTCCAGCATCAACAAACCAGGAAGAATTCAGTCTGACATGCAAAGACCTTCTCCTAAGAAATCCCATCCAGGTGAGTCTGAGATCCCAGCAGGTAGTGCAGGAAAAGTTCAGCAGGATAGAAGCTAACAAAACTTACCTAAGGTTACCTGAGTACAAAACCAGCCCAGTTCAGAGCTGAGGGACCACTATCTTAGTTTGCTTACTTAACTAACTCATTTGCAACCAATTTAGCATTTTATAAATAGAGGTGTCTTGTAGATATTTGAATTCATAAATCCTTATTGACAATTATATGATGGGACTAGAATTCTGTTTGGATGAGATTGGGAAGTGAGAATGCTTTTTCTTTAATTTTTTTCTGGAATATATCTGAGTCTGGTCCTGTACTCATTACAGGCCCTGACAATGGATTACTTACTAATACTATCTTGAAACAGCTCCTGTGAAATAGATTTTACAAGGACTTCTTTCATGCTTGGTATTCACATGGGGGAAAAAAAGCAGTTTTATTTGATAAGCAAAAGGAAAACCAAGTGCTTTTGTTACTGAAGAGGTAGAGTATATTCTGTTAGCATTTTCCTTTCTCTTCACAATTCCAAAATCCTTGTGAAAGCATTTTGTGGGCACTGAATGCTTTTATTGTTTGATTTGATTCTTTCAAAAGGAAAAAGTAGAAACTCTGCACTAATTTTACTGGTGACCATTAAGTTCTTTTGCATAGGTCTTGCCACATGGTGAGGGGTAAGTGGAAGTTCATAGATTTCAGGTGGTCAGGTCCATTAGTCATATCTCAGACCCATCCCCTCTGTCACTTTTCAAATGTAGGAAGTTCCCCTCCATGGTCCGTTGTAATCTATTTTCATTTACACCTTTTGCCATTTTATTTCACATCTGTTTTTCCTCATCACTTCCTTTTTTGTCTTTTGATAGTGGTTCTAATTTTTTTATTGTTTCTTCTACTTAGTTATACATGACAGCAGAATGCATTTTGATTCATGTACACAAATGGAGCACAACTTTTCATTTTTCTGGTTGTACACAATGTAGAGTCGAACCATTCCTGTACTTATACATGTAGATAGGGTAATGATGTTTGTGTCATTCCACCATCTTTCCTTCCTCTCATTTCCCTCTACACAATCTAAGGTTCCTCCATTCTTTTCATACCCTCCTGTCCCCCATGCTAGGTGAAACAATCCAATCCCCAAAAACCAAAGGCTGAATATTTCTGTGATATGTGGATATTGGTTCTAATTTTAAATCTAGCCATCATTTTCCACCTTCTGGTGGGTATATGCTTTTGCATTCAACTACAGGTCACCCATGTCCTTCTGATAAGCAGATGTTTGTAAATACAGAAGCTTCACTATGTTCATGGAGACTGCCTTTCTGTACAATTGGTACCAGTAATCAGCATCCTAGGTTTCCCATGGGGAAGGAATGAGATAATGCATGTAACACATCTAGTTCATCTTCATGGTAAGACTCCTAAAGACATCTACTGGAAGACTTTAATCATGGTGACTAATCAGTTTCATTATTCTGGCCATTGTTTCCAGTATCATGAGCACATTTGAATCCATTTATATTTGTACAAGAAGAAATGAAAACTTTAAATCAACTGTTGAAAATGTATCTGTTTTTATTATATTATTTTCAGGTCTTCATCAATTAAATCTTAAATAAGAGACTCATTGTCAAGATTAATGGGATGAAATTTTGGGGTTTTTTCAACTGGTCATTGAGAATTTTTTCTACAGAATTTTATTCAATTCCATTGAATGCCATTGTTTTGAATGTATTTACTCATCTGGTCATTCTTGTTAGTGTATCAGTTCTTGATTTCTTAAATGTTTTGTTCTACACATATGTCTGCCTTTGTGAAAACACAAAAATGAACAAAGCAGATAAGATCTCTGCTTTAGTGTATCTTATGATAACAAAAGTAGACAATGAAATAGTCCATAGATGAGATAATGGTCTTTTGCATGAATTCCAGAAACAGAGAGCAGGTTGTCAGGACAGTGCAGTATGTGTGGAGACTAACAGTGAGCAGTCCTAGAACCAGTCCCTGAGCTCCTACATTCTATATTGGGAATAACCTTTAACATGCTGGAGCAATCACGTTGCTAGTATTTTACTGAACTTGCTTTCCACTCCTTTTCATCAAGTACATTGACCTATAATTTTCTTTTCTTGTAGAGTCCTTGGCTGGTCCAATTGTATCCCTTATGATATGGACCCCTTAACCCTAAGTAACAGAGAAATAAGGAGGAATCCACTTTGATCCACAAGATACTTTTAAAAATAAAAATACAGCATGATTCTACATGCAGCAATATTTAAAGCTGTCAGTATCATAGACACATGGGACAGAAAGGTAGTGTGGGGGAAATGTAGGCTTTGGTTAACCAGTATAAAGTCACAGTTACATAAGATGGCTTACTTCAGACACCTGCTGTATAATTCAGTACCGAGTATCAACAGGATGATATTGTGCATGTGCAATTTTCTGTTAGGATAGACCTTATGTTCAGTGGAGAAAAAATCAAAAGGTAAAAGATGACTCTGAGAGGTGACAGATATGTCTATCATATCAATCATGGTGATGGGGTGTCCTCCTCTCCTTCAGGTCTCAGTTCAAACATCACCTTTACTTCTCTTGCCTGGACCTCCATAGGAATATAACCCTCCATCTCCTCCCCTTCTTACCTGTCCATGTTTGATTCATAGCAATTATACCTTGTTATATAGTCTGAGGTCACTTCATTTCTATTATTAACTGATCAATAAAAATTATATGTGTATTTGTGGACTGCATGTGATGTTTTAATGTGTAAATACCTTGTTAGTGTTCAAATCTATCTTCTCAAGCATGTGTGACTCCTTTATGGCAAAAGCATTAAAAATCCTATCTATTTTCAAAATCATTTGTGTGCTTCTGTTCTTCCACTATGATTGGATTTTAGGTGTTTCAGTCTTTCAGCACTCTGTGCTCATTGCCTGGACAGTGCCAGGAACATAGTAGGGACTCAACTTACATTCCTCAAGGGCATGAAAAATTGCTCATTAAAACTGTAGTATAAACAACATGTTGAGGAAAAGGTACAGAGTAACTCCAGTCTCTAATCACAGACAGCACCAGAGACATCTTAAAAGAAACCTAATACAAATATTAATCAAGTTTGTATTCTTTCCACAGCACATGAAATCACAAAATGGCACACAGATTTCACAAAATGATACACAAATTTCAGAGTTTCTGGTTCTGGGACTTTCAGAGGACCCAGAAATACAGTCTCTCATCTTTGGGCTTTTCTTCTCCATGTAGCTGGTCACTGTGCTGGAGAGCCTGCTCAACATCCTGGCCACCATCTCACACTCCCACCTATGCATGCCCATGTACTTATTTCTCTCCAACCTGTCCTTTGTGGATATCTGTTTCATCTCCACCACCATCCCAAAGATGCTGGTGGACATACAGACACAGAGCAAGACCACTACCTATGCAGGCTGTATCACACAGATTCAGTATTTTGCATTATTTGTAGGGTTAGATAACTTCCTCCTCACTGTTTTGTCCCATAACCACTTTGTGGCCATCTGTCATCCCATGCACTACATGATAATCATGGACCCCAGGCTCTGTGCATTGCTGTGCTAGTATCCTGGATTATAAGTGACATGAATTCCTTATTACAAAACATAAGGGAATTGCAGCTCTCCTTCTGCACAGACCTGGAAATCCCCCATTTTTCTGTAAACTGAATCACCTGCTCCACCTTGCCTGCTCTGACACCATTCTCAATGAGGTGATGATGTACATTCCTGCTGTCTTGCTGGCTGGTGGCCTCCTCACCAACATCCTTTAACCCTACTCCAAGGTAGTGTCCTCCATCAGTGCAGTCTCATCAGCTCAGGGCAAGTACAAAGCCTTCCCCACCCGTGCTTCTCACATCTCTGTGGTCTCCCTACTTTATTGCACACTCCTGGGAGTGTACTTTAGTTCTACAGTGACCCAAAATGCACATTCAATTTCAACAGTCTCACTGATGTACACTGTGATCAACCCCATGCTGAACCCCTTTATCTACAGTCTGAGGAATAAGGATATC
The DNA here is from genome assembly GCA_020662805.1 of Glaucomys volans. NCBI lineage: Eukaryota > Metazoa > Chordata > Mammalia > Rodentia > Sciuridae > Glaucomys > Glaucomys volans. The sequence continues at coordinate 32,448 of JAJEJO010041373.1, read as the reverse complement.
AAGAGCATTCTGAGAAGATGCTTTGGAGAGAAGCGATAAAAGCCATTGTCCTGCACCTTGAAAGTGCTGTTGATCACATGGTTCAAAGCCTCCACAAGGAAATTACACTATTTTGACTAGATGGTGGAACTGGAAGTTCTTGTCATTTTTCCCAGAGCTTCTATTTCTTTTTCAACTCCTCTTAAAAGTTATGTAACTAGCCAGGCACAGTGGTGCACACCTGTAATCCCAGGGTTTCAAGAGGCTGAGGCTGGAGGATCCCAAGTTCAATGCCAACCTCTGCATCTTAGCAAGGCTCTAAGCACCTTAGTGAGACCCTGTCTCTTCAGCAAATATTAAAAGGGCTCTGGATGTGGCTCAGTGGTTGAGTTCCCTGGGTTTAATCCCCAGGACCGAAGGGAAAAAATGTTATTTAACTTGTCTTGTTCAGATTTATGGCCTCTCTGTCATATGAACTGCGTTCCCCTCTATTCTTTGCATACCTCCTCAAAGGTACTTTCAATCTGGATTCAGAAACATTGGAAATTCTCATTTATGTCATAGCAAAACTGAGGTATCTTTTTCATTTGTGGGTGAAGGGTTCTCAAGAACACTCTTCTCAAATGAGAATCACATCGTTACTTTACTTTTGTTGTTACTAAAGAACACAGTCATGTGTTGAACTCACCTGTGAAGAAACCACACTTGACAACCAAAGCCACTTATGTAATTTTGCATGAGAGGAAATCCCAGGACCACAGTTTTGCACTGTGAGTCCCTCATGCCTCCAGGCATCAGCATCTCAACTGCTCTTCCTGATGATGTGCATTCTAAAAATCAGTGTGCTTCAAGACAGGGTCAGCTTTTCTTCTTGTGGTCATAATTCTGTTTTATTACTCAGCTTGGTGCCCACAGTCTCCACCACAATCACTGCCAAAAGAAACTGACTGGTAAATACATATCCCCAAGTGAACTCCATATGGAAAGACAACTTGGAAATGATAAGTTTATTTGGCCTCTGCATCAGATGGGACTTCAAACAGGATGAAGGACTTGCTCCCATGGTAATGGCATGAAACCATTAATTCCTCCTCAAGCACCACCTCTCAACAGTGTCATGGCGATGACAATTCAATTTCAACCTGATATTGCGTGCAACATTCAAAGCATAGCATTTTTCAATGCTTGGATTATACTCAGGGTATATATACATATATAGCAGCAGTGCTAGCAAATATATGTATATATAAAGTGTAACAGTGCTATCAAATATATACATAAAGTGTAATGCTTTGGACTGTAAGCAACCCCTCAGAGTGCTAACATTTATTTGGGTTAATTCCATCATTGTACACACCTCCCTTTTCCCCTGCATCTCATTCAAGGTTTTTTCTGTGTGGTGTGTTTAACTAAGCACTGTGGTTGATAGAAATTAAGTGATGCTCAGAGTGGGGCCAGGGAAAGGAGTTACATAAAGATTCTCAGTTGTCAATGTAAGGTCTCCTCATGGAACCTAATTCCTCCCCAGATGTTTGATGAAGGAAACAGAAACTGTTTCCAGACAAGACAGCAGAGAGGAGTCAAGCTGCAGTGTCCACCAGATGAAGGATTCAGAGGAGACAGCCATGCTCCCTCCAGACCAAGGCTGCAGTTCTGAGGACTGGGATGGGGATACTTAAGGCTAGTGTGTTTGCTGATTAGGCACATTTCTCTCTTGCTATCTCAACCCCAGGTGCATCATTTCCCTGGAGGATGTTGCTCTTCACCAAATGTAATTTTTTTGCAGATTCTCTGTTCCCAAGACACTGGATGAATGTCTGGGAAATTGGTCTTATGTCTCCTTCTACATTAAATCTTCTGCCATCCAGAAAGCTAAACTCCTAGTATCTCATTGTCAACAGAATGTTGACCTAAACTTTTCCCCAAATCTTAAGGTGGAAGACCATTTTGTCCCATGGGTCCCCAAAGTCTGACTGTGTTGGTGACACATTTCTAATTTCTCTAGAACATTTACTATTGCCCTCTTCAACAAAGGGTGGATTGTGATCCCTTGATAAAAAGTGTAGCTACTATAATCCTTGGCTTTGTGACACTTTTCCAAAGACTATTGAAAATACTATGCATATAACTGAAGTTAAGAGTGGTTATTTAGTTATTATTTATAAAATGTTTGATAATTCAAAAACATATTTATATCCTTTTATGCATATTTCCTTGAGATTGGCACATTTTAAGAATATTTTGTTGTCTATTTTTAAATAAAACTGTTCTTTGTGGTCTGCACTATTAGGATCCTCATTCTACAATCATTAATGGGGCTTTGAAGGGTTAAATGATCTGTCCAGTTGAACCCATTGGGAGTTAGGATCTCAACACACAAATTTTGGAGGAGACAGAAATATTTAGTCAATAACAGAATAGAAATGCCAAAAGAGCAGGAACTACCTGCTTTGAACAGGTGCTCAATAGGCATTTGGGCTCCAGACAACAGAGGAGATATAAATATATAGATTTGATCATTGCACATGGTACACATATTTCAAACCATCACTGTACCCATACATGTGTATAATTATGTGTCAACAAAGAATAAACTTTAAACTTTAAACATCATGTCACCTCAAATGACAATTTGACTTCTTTTCCAGTTTTGATGTCCTTTTTTTTCTTATCTACTTTCTCTGGCTGGAACTTCCAGTTCTCGTATGAGTAACAGTGGTAAGCGTGGGCATTCTTTACTTGTTGCAGGTCTTAGGGAAGTCACATTCAATGTGATGTTAGCTGTGGGTTTGTCATTTGTAGCATTAAATGTGTTGAGGAATTTTCTTCTCTAATTTGTTGACAGTTTTTACTATGGATGCAAGCTGAATTTTATCAATTTTCTTTCTGCATCTATTGAGTTGATCAGATAGTCTTCATCATTTTAGTGGATGTCATGTATCATGTTATTGATTATACATGTTGAACTATCCTTGCAAACTTGAGATAAACCTCACTGGATCATGGTGTATAATCATTTTGATGTACATTGGATTTTGTTTGCTAATATTTTGTTAAGCACTTTTACATTGATATTCATCAAGGTTATTTGACTATGATTCACTGTGTCCTTTTCTCATTTGGATGTCAGAGTACTACTAGCTTTATAGAATTAGTTTGCAGGATTTCCTGTTTTTTCCTGTTTTTTAAGTTTGTGTAGACTTAATCTAAATGTTCAAATGTTTGATGGAATTCTCCAGGGAAGTCTTTGGGTCCTGGGATTTACTTAGGTGGGATACTTCTTACACATATACTATCACAGGTTAAAAGAGTCTGGAAATTCTTACTATGCCTACTTGGAGCCTTCATGAGTGGGTGAGAGATGACACATGAGAGTTCAACACAATATAGGGTGGTGGACTCCGGTTATGAGCTGCCTGCCTGGGTCCCAGGACTACATGCCCTCCACCACCACTCCCTGTCTCCCAGGAGCAGCTCTATGTTGGACTCACTTCCTGTGCCAGGAAACCCTTGTAATGTCACAGTGACCTGAGCCAATGAGGAGCAAGGTAATGGTCACATGGCTGCTCTCTGTGGAGCATCTACTCTGGGCAAGTCATTTCCTATGAGCTTTAACCTACAACTTAGTTCACACAGAAAGTCCATGAAGAAGGGGGAATCTACCAAGTTTGTATATAAGGAGCAAAGGACTGTACTTTGATTTTGTATCGTGAGGGAAGCATACAAGAGGCAAGTGTCAATTTGTTTAGGCAGAAGTTGAGCTACTGAGTCCATATCTGACCACCTAAAATCAGAACTCAAGTGAAGGGATGCATACACTTGACTCTGATGCTGGACCACACACTCTTGGTGCTCAATAATGGAACCACCTTGTGGTCCAGCAATCCCACCACTAGTGTTTGTTTTAGTTGGTTTTCTCACTGCTGTGACCAAAAGACCTGACAAGAACAAAATAGAGGAGGAAAAGTTGAATTTGAGCTCATGGTTTCAGAGGTCTCAGTACACAGATGGCTTACTCCATTGCTCTGGACCTTAAATGAGTCACAACATCATGGCAGGAGAGTTTGGAGCTGGAAAATAGCTCAGGACACAGCAATCCGGAAGCAGAGAGAGCTTCACTCACCATGGACAAAATATAAACCCTGAAGGCACAAACCGTGAAGGCACAAACCCTATGTCCTAATGCTTCCAACCACACCCTACCTGGCTAGAGTTACCACCAGTAAATCCCTATCAGTGTATAAATGCACTGATTAGGTTATGGCTCTTATAAGCCAATCTTTCCACCTCTGAACTTTCTTGTACTCCTTAACACTTGACCTTTTGGCACACACCTCATATTGAAACCATAACAGTATTCATCCAAAAAAGTGAAGCATCTCAAAGAGACAGTTCTATATTTGCACATCTGTACTTCTATATTTGTTACAGCATTATTCAACATAGCCAAGACATGGAATCCACGTAAGTACCCACCAACAGATGAACGGGTCAAGAAAATATAGCACATATATATAATGGAACAGGATTCAACCATAAAAATAGATAAAGTCCTGTCCTGTGTGACACAATGGAAGGAATTAGAGATCATAATATTAAGAGAAATCAGGCAGATACAAATATTCCACTCATATCTAGAAATTAAAATTTTTATTTTTATGGAACTAAAGATTCAAATGGTAGTTACAAGAGATGAGGTTGTTAGGGGGAGGGTTAGTTCAGAAAATGTTGGTTAAAAAATATCATATTTCCCTCAGATAGGGGGAGTAAGCTCATGAGATCTGAGGCACAGTATGGTGACTACAGTCAACAATATACTGAATATTGACAAGTACCAAGAGTGGATATTGAGTATACTCACCACAAAATGATAATTAAGTGAAGTAATATGTATATTAATAAACTATATTTAGTCATCCATATATATGTATATATATGATATAGACATAGGAGTATGTATATGTAAATATATAGGATTATATAGCATGTATTATATAATATATTTATAATATATATCAAAACAATATGATTTGTGCTATAAATGAACACAAATAAATATAAAAAGAGTGATCCACCAATCAAGGCTGGCAGCCTCATGATCAACCAGGCATTAGTTTCGTATGCACAATCTCTAGGTAACCCAGACCATCCCAATCATAATCTGCATTCAATCAAATCCCTGAGTGATTCATATTCACATAGAAATTTGAAAAGTTATGGTCTAAAAAAGTGTTTCTCAAACTGCTCACTGTTGACCTTTGGGCTAGGAAACACCTTGGTGCATCATCCCATGCATTGTGAAATGTGGAGCATCATCCCTGGCTTCAGTCACTAGGCACAACACTGACTCCCCAAATTAAAATCCAAAATTTCTAGACATTGCCAGTGTCTCCTGGAGGCATCATTATCCTGGTGAAGGACCAATGGCCTGGAACAGAACCAAGAACACTTTGAGTCAAGCTCATTCCTCCTCAACTTGTAACTTTGGGCACATCACTTAACTTCTCTGAACCTCATCTCTGCAAATACAAAATGGGTCCCTAATAGTATTGACTTCTTACAATGGACATGTAGAAATTCAATGATTTTACCCTCATAAGATTCTAACTTCAACCCAAGGGGCATAAAAAATCTAAAATGTATCTTAGAATTACCAAGAGTTTCATAAATGAAGGAATAAAGGACAAATTTTGTATTCTAAGCATGAAACTCCTACATGTTTTGTAAAAACAATCATGAAACCAAGAGTTGTAGTAACTTGTCAAGGTTTTTATTAAAAAATGAACACAGTTCTCTCCTTTGATAAAGGGAGAAAAGCAATTTTTTAAAGATGTCAGGAGCTGTATCCCCTGTATGAGCCAGATCTGGAATTCCACAGAAGCTAGCAAATTCAGATAATTTGGACTATAGAGACAATTATAACTAAGGATTGGGCAAGTGTGCTTGGGAGGTTAGACTTCTAGATGGAAAGTAAATTCATGCACAATGAGTAAAAGTAAAACATTCACTCACTTTCTAAACTGGTCTCTTGGGAACAAAGAACAAACAGGAAATTTTCTTTCTGTTCAGACCAATATCCCAAAGGGGCATCAGGTACTCAGGCATTTGAGTTAATGAGAAGGACTGTACCTAATGAGAAGAGACAGGGAGCTATAAAAAGAGGCTCTCATGCTGTGCCTCAGAGAGAGGCTGATCAGAAGAGGGTGGTTCCTTTTGGAGTCCAAAGTCTGGTTAGGGGACAAGGGCTTACTCCCTCCTGCTGTCTTGTCTAGGGACAGAGCTTTAGTCTCCATCATCAACCAACCAGGTAGGAAGCCAGACTTCCACACAGGGCCCTTCTCTCCAGACATCCCATCCAGGTGAACCTGAGACACTGACAGGTGCTGCAGGGAAGGTTCAGCAAGGATGGAACCTGACAAAATTGACAATAGGTCCCTGAGAACCAAGCCAGCTCAGCCCAGAGCTCAGAGACCTCTATGTTTGTTTACTGGACTAAGCTCAATTATGAACTGTGCTATAAATTGAAGTGCCTGTTAGACTCTGCAATGCATAGTTCCTATGGACATAGATGTGATGAGCATGGAAATCCAGTTGGGTGAGACTCATGAGTAACTGGTAGAAAACATTCCCCATAAAATTAGACAATATCCAAGGAGATTTTCAATTAGGGAGTAGGAAAAGGGAGTAGAAGGTTGGGGAAGAAATACAGTGAATTTAAATTTTTAAATTTTTACCATTTGAGGGGTGTATTTGAGCCTGTGTCCTTCTTCATTACTGACGTCTGACTAGTGCTTTGCTTACAAATGCTACATTATAACAACAGTTCTTGAGACATGTATTTCACAGGATCTTCTCTCACAACTGGCATTCACATGAGAAGAAAAGTTCAAAAGAACCGAAGGAACTTTACCTTCTATCTCTTTTTTAACTGCTGAAATTGAATATATTTTTATGTTTGTTGGCCTTTTCCTTCCTCTGCAATTCTGAATTGCTTATGCAAATTGTTTGCTTGTGTGGAAATTGTTTTCAACATTCTATCTCATTCTTTCAAAGGAAGAATTGGAGATTTTTCTCTAAGTTGCCATTTTCCATATACATAAGTATACAAATATCTGGGGGAAAGGTATGTGGAAGTATACAAACTTGGGTGACCTCTATCAGCCAGGCATATTACAGTCTTTCCCTCTACTGCTATCTAAATATGCAAAGTTCCTCTGCATGTTGAGTAGTAGTGAATGACCTCTTGTGCCTTTTGGCATCTTCTTGTATATCCCTCTTTCCTGGTTACTGCCTTTCTGCCTCATGTGATTAGATCTATTTGTACAAGCAGCAATCATCTTCTGCTGCCTGGTGCAACATGTATTTTGCATTCAATTACAGCTTGACTACATCTTTCTTAGATTACATTTTTCACCCCAAATCTTCCTTATATTTATGGAGTTTCCCTTGCTGTACAATGGATATGAATATTCATTATTGTACATAAGGAATAAGTGAGAAAATATATGTAATGGATGTAGCTCATGTGCATGGGGAGACTCCTAAAGGGAGCTGTAAGAATATTTTAATCACAGATGTGACTTAATTTCATTATTCTTGCCATTTGTGTCTAGTGTCATAAGCACATCTGAATGCATTTGTGTTTATGTAGAATGAGGTTATAATTTGGGATTATATTCCTTCCACTGCTCCTAAGGAAGTATCTGTTCTTATTTTATTTCCAGATATTTGTCAATGCAATGTTGACTTATGTTGATGGGATTACATCATGGCTACTTTAGATCTTTTCATTGATAATTTATTTTATACTCTCATTGCATTTCATTTAATGCAGTTGTTTTGAATTCATTTATCCATCTGTCATTCTGTTTTTGTACAAACCATCAATTTTAAACTTTTTCTCTTTGCATTGTAATTTTTTTCTGCCTTTGTGCAATTCTGCAAGTGAATAAAGCAGGTAAGATCTCTGCTCATGAGCATCTTACATTATTATGGCAGAGGAAGAGTGCCATGAAGTAAGTGCATCTGTGGCTGAACATCCACTAGAGTACATCACATGAAAGAGCAAGACAGAGGGCCATGAATAGTGCAGAATTTTATAGACATTCATATAGAGTGAGCAGTCCTCAGAGCCAGGGTCCCTCAGCTCATATATTCCAAATTGGGAATAATCCTTCTAACATGCTATTGAGTTCATTTTCCTAGTATTTGTTGGGGGTTTTTACGTCTGTGTTCATGCAAGCCTCTATTTTTGTTTCTTGTAAGGTTGTTGTCTGGTCACACTGTGACTGTTATAACACAGGCATCTGAATCCTAAATAATGGAGAGATATCAGGAAGGGTCCACAGGATGTCTTTTAAATCAAAATGCTGCATGAGTCCAGTCCATGATATGCAAAGGTTCAATCTCATGGATGCCTCGAGCAATTTGGAGTCAGGGAGAGCAGGAAGGAATGTGCAGGAAGATTTTGGTGGATATAAAGTCAGGGTTACATAGGTTCATTCATTTCCAGACACCTGCTGTGCAACATGGGGCCAGGCAGTAACAAATGAAACTATGCACTTGAAGCTCTGCTATGAGGATAGAGGTTATGCTATTTGTTCTTACCACAGAAAAGAATAACAAAACAAAACTCAAAAGCCCAGTCTGAGAGGTGATGGATACATCTATAGCATTGATTGTGTGAAGGGTACCAGGGTTCACATGTGTCTGAGCTCATCAGATTGTGAATATTACATACATGCATTGTTCAGACAAAACTACCAATCAGTAAAGCTACTTGAAACAGAAGATAAGGAACAATTTGACAAAGGACCCTCTGCACCATGAGAATCACAACTTTTCAGCAGGGTCAGGGAGGCCACCACCTTCCTCCCCATTCTCAGACTTGGTCCATCTTCCTTCTCTGCATATTTACTCTGGTTGCCACTTTGGCTTTGTTTTGAAACAGCATCATCTGAAGGGCCTTTGCACTGCTTACTCCTCTAGCCAGGCACACACCTCTGCAGAAAATCTCACCATTCTCTCTAACTTGAGATATCTACTCAAATGTCATCTTGTTAACCTGACCTACCTGTGCCAATAAAAAATAGCACTTCCATCCATTCACTGTTCTTTTTACCTGCCTATGTTTTTTTTATAACATTTATTACTATCTGATGCCAAAGGATCATTTCTTTTATGAATTTCTTTTATTTTAAGGTTTTTATTACTGCCTTACAGTTATACATAATGATGGGGTGCACATGCATGGAATATACTTTGTTGCATTTCAGTTCCTAGTACCTTCTCAACTCCCTTTCATCCTGCTTTCCTCCACTGGCCTTGCCCCTTTCTATTTGTTGTTTTTTGTAAAGTACTACTTGTAGGGATACATGAAGGTGGAATACACCAAGTATTTTTAATATTTTAAATGATACAAAAACTCTATGTAGTTATGGGATGACAGTGCATGGATAGATTCTATAAAGTTAAAATGTGTCTGCTCAAACATGTATCACTCCTTTATGGTGAAAGCTCTAAAAAAAAAATTCTCCTCCAGCTCCTGGTTTTTATTCATTTCCTGACATACATTTTTTTCTGCATGAATAGATTGTTCTTGCTTTTATTTTAAAGGCTTGCTGCCTAGACAGTGCTAGGAACATGGTTTGACCCAACATATATCCCACAAGTTCATAAAGAGTTCCTTAAAACTCTAGAGCATGTGATACAGAGATGATAGGGTGCAGAGACAGGAATTCCTGATTAGAGATTGCACAGGATGCCTTAAAGGGAACCAGATAGAAAAATTAATGATGTTATTTCTCTCTTTTCTGTTGTTAATCAAAGCAAATGGAACCACAAAATGACACACAAATTTCAGAATTTCTTCTGGGATTTTCAGAGGACCCAGATCTGCAGTGCTGTGCCCTCTTCAATTCCCCTCAGTACTTGACAAGGATTCCACTGAGTTATAAAGATGTTTGCAAGGTCTCATCTTCCTGGGAATTGGGGCCGCTGTTTCCTGTTGTCTTGTTTAATTTGCCTATGCTTGGGAATAATGTTTTATTGGATTTCTGGGAATTCTAGGGTCTTAGGGGATTTAGAACAAAAGAATCAAACAGTTAATCATACTGGATATAACCAAGAAAGGCCCTTGTTCTGGGGTGATAAAAGTATAACTAGGAAAGAATGTTATGCTCATTTCCAGCAACTTATACTAAATGGTACTGCGGATGGTGACTACTCCCAAATGACCTAGGGCAGAAAAGCACGTTGTTCCCACCTTAACTTAGGACAAACAAGTCACAAACATAGTTGTTAAGGCTAGAAAAATAGTCCCAACAATTCAGACATCATTTGGTAATGCTTACTTGGCTAATGGAAAACTATGGTATCCTCCTAGGAAATCAGCTTCTGGTCCCTTAGATTTAGACGCCCTTTATCTCCCACTGACAGAATACGCCTTGGTTGGCATCAAGTATATTATAATGAAAAATGTACATGGAGAGTTCATCTTCCCTTTTTAGAATAATTAAAATATGTAAAACGCTGGTGTTTGCTTAGTTGCTCTGAACAGTTTTCTTGGGCAAGACAGGTTAATGCCTACTGGGCAAAAGCAGGAGGTGTAATCTAGCAAGAGCTATTGTTCCTATTAAACTAATTATTAACCACATAACATAAGCTTATATGTTTTTTACAGAAATAGCTTCTGTGCACGATGTTCCCAGTAATATACAAAGTAGAACTAGTTAAAGACTATATAGAAGATACTTAAAAGACTATATAGAAGACTATATATAGATACTTAAAAGACTATATAGAAGATACTTAAAAACATTATGAAGAACTGATAATATTTAATCTGCTAATATGTTTTGCCTATTGTCTTGTAGTTTGCATCAGTTTCCTTTTGTGTGGCCTCAAGATATTGTACTCAAGCTAGAAGTTAACATATAAAAATGGTGTATGGAAAAAATAAAGTTAGAACAGAACTTAGCCTCAGATCACTGAGTCTGTGATGCTTTGTTCTCCACCTCACCAATGCCATCCTGCTCACCAGAGACCACCACGACCCTTGTGCTAGGGCTGGACCCTGGCACTGCAGCCCCTCATCTTTGGGATTTTCCTCTCCATGAACCTGGTCACTGTGCTGTGGAACTTGCTCATCATCCTGGCCACCATCTCAAACTCTCACCTGCACACTAATGTATTTCTTCCTCTCCAACCTGTCCTTTGTAGACATCTGCTTCACCTCTACTACCGTCCCAAAGATTCTGGTGAACATCCAGACATGGAGAAAGGTCATTACCTATGCAGGCTGCATCACACAGATATATTTTTTTGCAATATTCATAGTGTTGGACAACTTCCTGCTGGCTGTGATGGCCTATTATATGTGGCCATCTGCCACCTCCTGAACTGCACTCTCATCATGAGACACCAGGCTCTGTGGATTGCTGGTGCTGGCATCCTGGATCATGAGTGCTCTCAATTCTTTATTGCACAGCTTAATGGTGCTGCAACTGTCCTTCTGCACAGGCTTGAAAATTCCCCATTTCTTCTGTGAGCTGAATCATGTGGCCCACCTTGCCTGCTCTGACATCTTCCTCAATGAGGTGGTGATGCATCTTGCAAGTATGCTACTGGATGGTTGTCCCTTGCTGGCGTCCTTTACTCCTACTACAAGAGAGTGTCCTGTGTTCATACAATCTCATCAGTTCAGGGCAAGTACAAAGCCTTCTCCACCTGTGCTTCTCACTTCTCTGTGGTCTCCCTATTTTATTGCACACTCCTGGGAGTGTGCTTTAGTTCTATTGTGACCCAAAATTCACCTTCAATTTCAACAGTCTCAGTGATGCACACTGTGGTCACCACCATGCTGAATCCCTTCATCTACAGTCTGAGGAATAAGGGCATCAAGAGTGCTCTGAGAAGACTCTTTGGAGGGAAGATATAATAGCCCTCATTGTCCTGAGCCTTAAAAGTTCTGTTGATCACATTGTTCAAAGCCTCATACAAGAAAATTACACTATTTTGATTAGATGGTGGAACTGGAAGTTCTTGTCATTTTTCCCAGAGTTTCTTTTTCTTTTTCAACTTCTCTTAAAAGTTATGTAACTAGCCAGGCACAATTGTGCACACCTGTAATCCCAGGGTTTCAAGAGGCTGAGGCTGGAGGATCCCAAGTTCAAAATCAGCCTCAGCAACATTGCAAGGCTCCAAGTAACTTAGTGAGACCCTGTCTCTTCAGGAAATATAAAAAGGGATGGGGATGTGGCTCAGTGGCTGAGCTCCCCTAGGTTCAATACCCACTATCAAAGGGGAAAAATGTTCTGTAACACCTTGTTAAGTTTTATGCCCTCTCTGTCATATGAACAATGTTCCCCTCCATCATTTGCATACTTCCTCAAAGGTACTTTCAATCTTGGATCAGAAACTTTGGAAATTCCCATTTGTCTCATGGCACAACTGAGATATCTTTTTCATTTTTGGGTGAGGAATTCTTAAGAACATTCTTCTCAAATGACATAAATCATGTCATTACTTTTATTTTGTTGTTACCAAAGAACAGAATCATGTGTTGAACTCATTCTATGAAAAATCCACACTTAACAACAAAAGTCACTGATGTAATTTTTCATGAGACAAAATCCCAGGACCACAGTTTTGCACTGTGGGTCTCTCATGCCTCCAGGCATCAACATCTCAACTGCTCTTCCTGATGATGTGTATTCTATCAGCCCAGTGCAATTCAAGACCAAGCACTGGCTTTTTTTCTCATAGCCAGAGTTCTGTTTTGTTAGCTTGCTGCCGACAGTCTCCACTATGATCACTGCCACGAGAAACTGATTGGCAAATATATATCTCCAAGTGAAGTCCATATGGAAAGACAACATGGAAATGATGTCTATTTGGCCTCCACATCAGAAGGGACTTCAGGTAGAATGCAGGACTTGCTCCCAGGGTCATGGCATGCATCCCTTAATCCTTCTTCAAGCATCAACTCTCAACAGTGTCACAGTGACAGCAATTTAATTTTGACATGATTTTGGAGAAGATATTCAAGGCATAGCATTTTTCAAAGCTTCGATCAGACTAGGACTAGAATGCAAGCAGGCCCTCAGAGTGCTCACTTTTATTTGGGTTCCATTTCCATCACTGTACACACCTCCCTTTTCCCTGGCATCTCATTCATGTCTTGCTCAGTATGGTGTGTTTAACTGATAGAAATAAAGTGATGCTCAGGGTGGGGCTAGGGAAAGGGGTTACATAAAGTTTCTGAGTTGCAGACAAATGAGAAAATATACTCCATTTATGTATGATTTATTAAAATGCATAAATGCATTCTATTGCCATGTATAACTCATTAGAACAAACAAAAAATTTGTTAAAAACTATTCTCAGTTGCAGGCTCTTGATCCAGAAATTAAAACATTGTCTGAAAGGTAAAATGCAAATAATAAACTTTCATATTGTACATTGTATTATTAAACAAAAGATGACCTTTTTCTTACTTTAAATATAACCATGGAATTGTGGAAGATGTTTGTCCCTGTGTAAATGTGTCAGCTTATGGAATGGTGATTTGCATTTTTAACTGCCTTATTAGTGAATTATCCTCATACATAACCATGAGGCTCACTTTGAATATTTGTACATTCAGGAATATAATTTGTTCCACTTTAATCTCCAGGATATCCACATTCCCTCCTCTCTTTCCTTCCTCATTCTCTTTCCTCCACTCTCCTGAATTTCCTTCTCTTTATTACTTTTTAAATTAGTGCATTATAGATATATAAAATGGAATTCTTTATGATATATTCTTACATGCACATAGCATAATTTGATCAATTTCATATTAAGCTAATTATTTAAAAACCACACACACAGATATATATATATATATAAATTATATATATACATACATAAATTATCAAACCATACCCCATAAATTGGTGTGATATTAATGATTTTTTAAATTAAACATTTTTTAAAGTTCATGTCAAAAACATTATTAATGAAATAAAAACAAATGAAACACTGGTGGAAATACATAATTTGTACTATGTTTTGGAAAGCAGCCTCATCACAGCAACCACTTGCTATCAATATGCATCCCAGAACATGATGTAAGCCTCAAATATGGAGAACAAATTTTATTTTGAAAATAAAATTAAATCCAAAATAGCACACAGGAATCTATGCATTGTTTCAAACCAATTATAATTAAATACAACAAAATGACCCAGGTTTGTGAATGAGAGATTCAGAGGAATCAATGTTAGTGACTCATAAACACCAAAACATGCTTAATCTCATGAATGTACAAAGAAAGTCACATTAAAATATCAAGGGAACCTTCCGAAACCTTGCTATGGTGTCTACTTTATTCCTAAGACTGCACACCCAGAGACAGAGCACTTCTTTGCTGGGGAGAATCCCAGATGCAGGAGTTTGTATCAGAAGCTGCTACTTCCTATGAGCTTTAACACTTACAATGGTGAAGTTTCTCTGGAGCCAACTCCATGCCCGAGATCATGGCCTGGTTTACACAGTTGTGGGTGGGGCCTTTTCATCCTATCTGTGACCTCCAGCTAGTTAGCAAGATACCAAAAGTTTCTGCTTCCTTGTGAAGGAATTGCCATGAATATTCAGAGATAATGAGTATAAGATGATTCAGTAGTGCTGGCAAATACTGAGCAGAGTTTAAAAGGTTTACTCTAATGCTCTATTGGCATGTAATGATTGCATGTATTAATGGGGCACAGTGTGCTAGTTCAGCCTGTTCAGGGTAATCAAATCAGAGTAATCCACACTGCCCTCCCATATTATTTTTTATGTTTGTAGTTTTTATTTATTTATTTTCTAATGAGTTATACTTGACAGTAGAATGCATTTATGCATTTTGATAAGGCACACATCAATGGAGTATAATTTCTCATTTTTCTGATTGTACATATTGTAAGATCACATTGGTCAGGCTTGTAGTTCTCAAACTCCTCCCATCTAAATCTGCATATATAAGACTCTCTTCCATCTATCTCCCTGGGTTGTGGTCCCCATTATCCAGACTACTTTTTGTAGGGACACACCTTAAAATAGTGACGGTAATAACAACACCACCCTCAGGGCAAAAGCCTCCCCCACTTGTGGTACCACCAAGGTGGCGGCCCAGGATTGGCTCATTCGACTTCCGTGAACGTGAGCAGCTCGTGGCCACAATTACATCTTAGGAGACCTCTGCCCTGCAGGCCTTGCTGTATACTGCATGGGCTGTTGACCTTTAAGATGATTGGCCCCCGCCTGTATCTCCTCCCCTCGATCCCTTTTCATATACCTGTTTCACCTCCCTATTAAATGAGATCCTGCTTCGACAGACCTCCCGGCTGGTGTGGTTTCTTTTCCAGTCGCCGACACTCACCATCCTGCTCGACCCATGTTCCCCTCTGGCTGGCCCAGAGAGGACACTCCGCCCTTTGTTGTTCGATGCAGAACAACAACTTTTCTCCTTCCTCCACTGCCAACATTTCCAGCCTCTAGGCATCTCTGTTATAATTCAACAAAGCTGTATTTTAGATTACATAGGGAAGAAAATACCTGTGGGATTTCTTTCTGTGGGATTTCAAGTGACATCAGACCCAAATCCTTCCATTTTGCTGCAAATGCAGAATTCAGTTTTTCTTCATGACTAGTATCCCACTATGTCTATATACATCACATTTTTCTTGTCCATCCATCCATCACTGGGAACCTAGGCTGGTTCCACACATGAACCAGGTGACATGTCATGATAACATGGGTGCAGCTGTATCTTCTCTACTCTGATTTCATTTTCTCATGTTGCTGTTACCATCAAGATGAGTGTAAATGAGTTTGGATTCTTTTTCTATTCCCAAGTTTCATCTTAAATCAATTCATTTGTACTTTTCCAATTAAGACTTTATATTCAACCATCCCTGTCTGAATTTCCACTCCCTTCAACAAAAATTCACTGAGATTTCTAGTGCATAACTTTATGAACATTTAATAGTACAGGAAAGATCCTGAAGGAAGTGTGAAGGGAGTTGCTTTAAAACATGTAAAAGCAGTAATCGTCAAGGAGTGGATGGAGGAGGCCAGGCTCTCTGGCCCTCAGTGTCAGGCCCATAGCCACTCAGGAGCATTCTGCAATGGCCCTTCACTGACAAATGAAAACTTGCTGAGGAGTCTCCCCAGAGCAACTTTCACATCCCTGCCCCTCAGATTGTAGATGAAGGGATTCATCATTGGGGTGACCATGGTGCACATCACAGAGACCTTCAAATTAGAGGAGACAGTGGCTGCAGAACTGAAGTAGAAGTCAAGTCAAAACAGACCAAAACACAAGTCTCATAGTATAGTTTGATCCTGTCTCCCCCAAAGGCCCATGTGGGAAAGGCTGGGTCTCCCAGGTTGTTGTTAGTTTGTGGATAAACATAAAGATGTAGGTCCTAGTATGAAGTCCCAGGTTATTAGGGGTATGCCTTGAAAGGCAGTATGGGACCCCTATTTCTTCCTTCTCTGTTTTCACTCCTGCCCACAAGCTGAGCAGTTTTGTTCTTCCAAATGCTTCCCACCCTTAATGATGGCCAACCCATCATGGTCAGGAACCTCTAAAACTAGGAGCCCCAATAAATCTTTATCATTATAAGCATATTTCCTTAGGTACTTTGTTGCAGTAATGGAAAGTTAACTCAGTCTGCCAGTGCTATAAAACAAGGAGTCCATCAAGAGATGAGACCAATAAGTGGAAAAGCCTTTGGTCTTGCCTCAGACTGATGAGATTCTCAAGATGGAGGAGAAAATCTCAATAGGAGAAGAGGATCTTGGTAAGAGGGGGAACATATAGGATGACAGAAACTAAGCATGCTCCTTTCATTGGTGACGTTGTCTGAACAGGGAAGCTCAGGACTTTGGGAAGATCACAAAACAGTGTGTGATTTCCAAAGATGAACAGAAGTTAGAACTTGTTCACTTATGTAAATGCCACATTTCTAGGTCATACCTGCATCTGCACTGCTGCTGCCCTTAACCTGTGGACAGAAGGCAGGGCAGTAACAATGGAAGACTGGACATTGGTGTGCCTTATGGTCCAAATTCTGTTTATTCCATTAGCTAACTTTTTACAGTAATCTGGAAAACAGTCTTTGTCAAGGTCTGCTGTGCACCTACATGGCCCCAGCACATCTAGAATGAAGTGGAGACATGCACACTATGGGCTGGAACACAGGCTTTTTTGTCTGATTATATTTTTTTAACTTATTGTTTGGTTCAATGTACACAAGTGGAGTACAACTATCATTTTTTTTGGTTGTACACAAAGTAGAATCATACCATTTGCATATTCATACATATACATAATATAATGATGTTTGTCACATTCTATTATCTTACCTTCCCCACCTCCCTCCCCTTACTTTCTTCTATACAATCTGTCCTTCCTCCATTCTTCCCCTACTTCCCTCCACCCCCGTTATGTGTCAGAAATAGCCAATCAAAGGAGAAACCAAGTTAAGATAAAAGTAAAAAGAAAGCCAAAAGGATGGGGAATACAGGACATATCTCAATAATAACCCTGAGTGTAAATGGCATAAATTCATCAATCAAAAGACATAGACTGGCAGATCAGATTTAAAAGAAAGACCCAACAATATGCTGCCTTCAAGAGACTCATCTCATAGAAAAGAACATCCACAGACTAAAAGTGAAAGGATGGGAAAAAACATACCACACCCACAGACTCCCTAAAAAAGTGGGGATTTCCATTCTCATTTCAAATAAAGCAGACTTCAAGCCAAAGCTAGTCAGAAGGGATAAAGAAGAGCATTTCATACTGTTGAAGGGAACCATAAATCAGCAAGACATAACAATCACATATATTTATTCCCCAAAGAATAGTGCATACATGTATGTTAAACAAATCCTCCTCAATTCCAGGAACCAAACAGACTAAAACACAATAAAACTAGGTGACTTTAATACACCTCTCTCACTACTAGACAGATCCTCCAAACAAAAACTGAACAAAGAAACCATAGATCTCAATAAAACAATCAATTGAACAAAGAAACCATAGATCTCAATAAAACAATAATTTAGATTTAACAGACATATATAGAATATTCCATCCATCAACAAGTGAATACACTTTCTTCTCAGCAGCATGTGGATGCTTCTCTAAAATAGACCATATGTCATGCCCCAAAGCTACTCTTAGCAAATACAAATAAAGATACTACCTTGTATTCTATCAGATCATAATGGTATGAAATTAGAAATCAATAATAAAACACAAAACAGAACCTACTCCAACACTTGGAGATTAAATTAATACACTATTGAACAATGCATGGATAACAGAAGACATCAGGGGGGAAATTAAAAAATTCATAGAGGTAAATAAGAACCACCATACAACATATCAAAATCTCTGGGACAGTATGAAAGCAGTACTAAGAGGAAATTCATTGCATGGAGCACATTCAATAAAAGAATGAAAAGTCAACAACTCAATGACTTCACATTACAGCTCAAAGTCCTAGAAAAAGTCGAACATATTAACACCAAAAGTAGTAAAAGACAGGAAATAATTAAAATCAGAGCTGGAATCAATGAAATTGAAACAAAAGAAACATTTAAAAAATTGACAAAATAAAAAGTTGGTTCTTTGAAAAAATAAACAAAATTGATCAATCCTTAGACACACTAACAAAGAGAAGAAGAGAAAAAAGTCAAATTACTATAATTTGAGATGAAAAAGGAACGATCATGATGGACGCTACTGAAATACAAAACATAATTAGAAACTATTTTGAAAAATCTATACTCCAACAAAATAGAAAAGCTTGAAGACAGTGACAGGTTTCTAGAAACATATGATCCATCCAAACTGAATCTAGAGGACATACACAATTTAAAGAGACCAATTTCAAGCAATGAAATAGAACAAGTCATCAAGAACCTACCTACTAAGAAAAGTCCAGGGCCAGATGAATTCTCAGCTGAGTTCCACAAGACCTTCAAAAAAGAAATCATTCCAATAATCCTCAAAGTATTCCATGATATAGAAGAGGAGGGAACACTTCCAGACTCATTCTATGAAGCTAATATCACCCCAATACCAAAACCAGACAAAGACATATCAAGGAAAGAAAATTTCAGACCAATATGCCTAATGAACATAGATGCAAAAATCCTTAACAAAATTTTAGCAAATCGCATACAAAAGCATATTAAAAAGATAGTACACCATGATCAAGTGGGTTTCATCCCAGGGATGAAAGGTTGGTTCAACATCCGGAAATCAATAAATGTAATTCACCATATCAACAGGCTTAAAGTTAAGAATCACATGATTATTTTAATAGATGCAGAGAAAGCATTTGAAAAATACAGCACCCATTCATGCTCAAAACACTAGAAAAAACAGGGATAGTAGGAACATACCTCAACATTGTGAAGGCTATCTATGCTAAGCCCATGGCCAACCTCATTCTAAATGGAGAAAAACTGAAAGCATTCCCTCTAAAAACTGGAACAAGGCAGGGATGCACCCTTTTACTCCTTCTATTCAACATCACCCTTGAAATTTAGCTAGAGCAATTAGACAGACTAAAGAGATAAAAGGGATTCAAATAGGAAAAGAGGAACTTAAACTATCACTATTTGCAGATGATATGATCATCTATGTCTTCTATATTCACAGGAGCCAACAAATTCCACCAGAAAACTTCTAGAACTCATAAATGAATTCAGAAAAGTAGCAGGATATAAAATCAACACTCATAAATCTAATGCATTCTTATTCATAATTGAAGAATCCTCTGAAAGAGAAATTAGGAAAACTACGCCATTCACAACAACCTAAAAAAAAATAAAATACCTGGGAGTCAATTTAACAAAAAAGCTGAAAGACTTCTACAACAAGAACTACAGAACACTAAAGAAAGAAATTAAAGGAAACCTTATAAGATGGAAAGATCTCTCATGTTATTGGATAGGCAGAATTAATATTGTCAAAATGACCATACTACCAAAAGTGCTATACAAATTCAATGCAATTCCAATTAAAATTCCAATGACGGACCTCATAGAAATAGAGCAAGCAATCATGAAATTCATTTGGAGGAATAAGAGACCCAGAATTGCTAAAGCAATTTTTAACAAGAAGAGCGAAGCAGGGGGTATCACAATACCAGACCTTCAGCTATATTACCGAGCAATAGTAACAAAAACAGCATGGTATTGGCACCAAAATAGACAGGTAGATCAATGGTACAGAATAGAGGACACAGAGACAAACCCACATAAATACAGGTATCTCACACTTGACAAAGGAGCCAAAAACATACAATGGAGGAAAGATAGCCTCTTCAACAAATGGTGCTGGGAAAACTGGAAATCCATATACAGCAAAATGAAGCTAAACCCATATCTCTCACCTTGCGCAAAACTCAACTCAAAATGGATTAAGGACCTAGGAATTAGACCAGAGACCCTGCATTTAACAGAAGAAAAAGTCAATCAAAATCTTCATCATATTGGTCTTGGACCAGACTTCCTCAACATGACTCCCAAAGCACAAGAAATAAAAGCAGGAGTCAATCATTGGGATAGATTCAAACTAAAAACTTTTTCTCAGCAAAGGAAATAATCAGCAATGTGAAGAGAGAGCCTACGGAGTGGGAGAAAATCTTTGCCACACATATGTCAGAAAGAGCAGTAATCTCCAGAATATTTAAAGAACACAAAAAACTCTACACCAAGAATACAAGTAACCCTATCAATAAATGAGCTAAGAAAATAAGCAGACATTTCACAGAAGAGTATCTACAGGCAATCAACAGATTTATGAAAAAAATGTTCAACATCTCTAGAAGTTAGAGATATGTAAATCAAAACTACCATGAGATATCATCTCCACCCCAATTAGAATGTCTATTATCAAGAATACAAGCAACAATAGGTGTTGGTGAGGATGGGGGGAAAAAGGTACACTCATACTTTGCTGGTGGGGTTGCAAATTAGTGCAGCCACTCTGGAAAGCAGTATGGAGTTCCTCAGAAAACTCAGAATGAATCCATCATTTGACCCAGCTATCCTACTCCTTTGCCTATACCCAAAGGACTTAAAATCAGCAAACTACAGTGATGCAGTCACACCAATATTCATAGCAGCCGAATTCACCATAGCAAGATTGTGGAACCAACCTAGATGCCCTTCAATAGGTGAGTGGATAAAGAAACTGTGGTATATATACACAATGGAATATTATTCAGCCATAAAGAATAATAAAATTATGACATATTCAGGTAAATGGATGGAGTTAGAGAGTATCATGTTAAGTGAGACAAGCCAGTCACAAAAAAAAACAAATGCTGAATGATTTCTCTTATAAGTGGTTGATGACACATAGCAGGGGTGAGAGGAGGTATGGGAAGAATGGAGATGGGATGGATTATATAGAGGAAACTGAGGGGTAGGGAGGGGGCAGGGAAGGAAAGAGAATAGAATGAGCCAAACATCTTTACCCTATGTTTATCTATGAGTAGGCAAATTGTATGTTTCTACTTTGTGTACTAACCAAAAATGATAGTTGTACTCCATTTGTGTGCAATTAACTAAAAATTAAAAAAAAAGAAAAGAAATCCAGGTCACTGGAGAAGTACTGCTGGCAGCACCACCCCTCCTTGCAGAATACACTCTTGGGAATACACTTCCAATTAAAACTCATAATTATCCAACTGTGTTGTACTTACTTGATTGAACAGAGGAGGAAATGTCGAGGTGTAGGAGTGTTGGCCTTATCTGAATAGGCTCTTTAAGGTAGATGACTGCATATTCTGCAGGTCTGACTCTGTGATTTCCTTTACAGAAAAACCACCCCAAGGCAATGCCAAATTCTTCATACCACATTTTGAAGTTCACTTTTTAGAACAATCCTGCAAGTAAACTTTGCTGCATGTCAAAGCCCAATGTCTGGGGAGTTATGAGGAGAGAAAGATTTATCCCTGCCTTTTTAAGGAGGAAAATAGTTGTAGGTGCTCATTGAGCAGGTAATTATCCCAGTGATCCATGGAGGCCTGGGTCAGGAGGAGAAGTAGGCCTACAAAGGAAAGAGTATATGCACTGTTTGTTGGGATCAAAGGAAATTGTGTGTATCATTCACACCTGAACACTAAGCCGTTCCAATCACAAACTGCTCACACCTGTCTCACTCTTCTCCTTCCACACAGACTTTTCCTTGGCAAAATTCTAACCAGCAGATAGCTGGGCCAAAGGAATATCCCAGTGGAGTGTCAGATCTTGCTTAAATTGTGAGGTATGGGGGAGGTTGAAGAAGGTGTTTTTCCTGGGCTAAGATTCCCTAAATTAGGCAATGTCTCATCCACGTTGATAGATCCCCATCTGTAAATATGTATAGAGAATGGAAAGAGGTGATGGCTCGCAGGTTCTATGAACCCAGGACTACTATTTATTCACAGGTAAAGAAATAAAATCCATGTCCAGTGTTCAAACTTCCAGTACATATGTCTGCAGGAATGTCTCTCAACATTCATTGCAGTGAGAATATTTGCAGAAAGTCAGATCCATTGAACTGTCAATCCTTCATATCTCTTGAAAATCCTTGTATCCTGGTTTTAATACAATTCAACAAATGCCTGACTTGTTTACCAGTGCTCCTGGTACTTGAGAGTAAAAGACAGGAGGGCTAAAATATGCAGAGTGCAAGGGGCTGGCATGCGGGATGTTGGGTTTGAAGGGTGTGGAGTTTTCTGGTTCATGTAGGAGAATGCACATTTTTTCTCTCCTCAGGGAAGGCTGCTGGGTCTTGGGAAACATGGGCTCCCATTAATGGCTTCCCTGTCATACTAGCTGTGCTTCAGATACCGCCTACTTTCACAGAAAGGCCAAATGACAGCACAATGGCATCACGGTTCCCATGGCAACCAGAATTGCTTTGGGTCCTGGCCATTTCAGAGGAAGATTCAAGATAAGCCCTGGCTTGGCTGTGATAGTAAAAGGGAAGATGAAATGAGTGAGTCCCAGGGCTCTTGTATTTGCCACTAATGTGATCCTAACCTCTTTGCCCAGTAGAAAAAGAGCCAGGGTGTGTTGTGGGTGTAGCCCCTTTGGCTTTTTTTTCTATTTTTTTTATTCACACAGTTCATATAATCTTACATATACATAGGGTAATACTGTCTATCTCAGTCTACTATTTTACTTCCATTCTTTCCTATCCCCCCATAACCCCTCCTCCCCCGCCCCCACCCCATTATGTATCAGCATTCACTGATCAGAGAAAACATTCAGCCTTTGGTTTTTTTGGGCTTGGCTTATTTCGCTTAGCATGATATTCTCCAACTCCACCCATTTACCAGCAAATGCCATAATTTTATTCTTTTTTATTGCTGAGTAATATTTCATTGTATATATATACCACATTTTCTTTATTCTTCAATTGAAGGGCATCTAGGTTGGTTCCACAATCTAGCTATTGTGAATTGAGCAGCTATGAACGTAGATGTGACTTCATCCCTATATTTTGCTGATTTTAAGACCTTTGGGTATAAACCAAGGAGTGGGATAGCTGGATCAAATGGTGGATCAATTCCAAGTTTTTTGAGGAATCTCCATACTGCTTTCCAGAGTGGCTGCACCAATTTGCAACTCCACCAACAATGTACAAGTGTACCTTTTTCCCCACATCCACGCCACCACTTGTTATTGCTTGTATTCCTGATAATAGCCATTCTAATTGGAGTTAGATGAAATCTCATGGTAGTTTTAATTTGCATTTCTCTAATTACTAGAGATGATGAGCACTTTTTCATATATTTGTTAATAGCCTGTATATCATCTTCTGTGAAGTGTCTGCCCAGTTCCTTAGCCCATTTATTGATTGGGTTCTTTGCATTTTTGGTGTAAAGTTTTGTAAGTTCTTTATAAATTTTGGAGATCAGTGCTCTGTCTGAAGTGTGTGTGGAAAAGATTTTTTCCCACTCTGTAGGCTCTCTTTTCACATTCTTGATTGTTTCTTTTGCTGAGAGAAAGCTTTTTAGTTTGAACCCATCCCATTTATTGATTCTTCCTTTTATTTCTTGCATTCTGGTGGTCATGTTGAGAAAGTCTGATCCTAAGCCAATATGAAGAAGATTCGGGCCTACTATTATATTTGGCAAAGAGTCTCAAGTTGAATTCCTAGATCCTTGATCCATTTTTAGTCAAGTTTTGTACAGGGTGAGAGATAGGGGTTTAATTTCACTTTATTGCATATGGATTTCCAGTTTTGCCAGCACCATTTGTTGAAGAGGCTATCTTTTCTCCACTGTATATTTTTGGCACCTTTGTCTAGTTTGAGATAACTGTACTTATGTGGGTTTGTCTCTGGGTCTTTTATTCTATACCATTGGTCTATCTGTCTATTTTAGTGACAATACCATGCTGTTTTTATAACTATTGCTCTATAGTAGAGTTTAAGGTCTGGTATTGTGATACCTCCTGCATCATTCTTCCTGCCCAGGATTGTTTTGGCTATTCTGGGTCTTTTGTTCTTCTATATGAATTTCATGATTGTTTTTTCTATTTCTGTGAGGAATGTCATAGGATTTTTTTTTTTTTTTTGGAATTTCGTTAAATTTGTACAGCATCTTTGGAAGTATGGCCATTTTGAGTATATTGATTCTGCCTATCCAAGAATATGGAAGATCTTTCCATCTTCTAAGGTCTTCCTCAATTTCTTTTTCTAATGTTCTGTAGTTTTCATTGTAGAGGTTTTTCACCTCTTTTGTTAAATTGATTCCCAAATATTTTATTTTATTTGAGGCTATTTTGAATCAAGTTGTTTTCCTCAATTCACTTTCAGATGATTCATTGCTTATGTAGATAAATGCATTTGATTTATGTGTGTTTATTTTATATCCTGCTATTTTTCTAAATTCATTAATTAGGTCTAAAAGTTTCCTGGTGGAGTTTTTTGGATCCTCTAAATATAGGATCATGTCATCAGCAAATAGTGACAGCTTGAGATCTTCTTTCCCTATTTATATAACTTTAATTTCTGTGATCTGTCTAATTGCTCTGGCTAGCAGTTCCAGCACAATGTGGAATAGAAGTGGTGACAGTGGGCACCCCTGTCTTGTTCCAGTTTTTAAAGGGAATGCTTTTAGTTTTTCTCCATTAAGAATGATATTGGAAGTGGGCTTAGCCTGAATAGCCTTTGCAATGTTCAGGTATGTTCCTACCATCCCTATTTTTTCTGGTGTTTTGAGCATGAAGGGGTGTTGTATTTTGTCAAATGCTTTCTCAGCATATATCGAAATAATAATATGATTCTTAACCTTAAGTCTATTGATGTGATAAATTACATTTATTGATTTCTGGATGTTGAAACAACCTTGCATCCCTGGGATAAACCCCACTTGATTGGGGTGCACTATCTTCTTAATATGTTTTTGAAAGTAATTTGCCAGAATTTTGTTGAGGATTTTAGCATCTATATTCATCAGAGATATTGACCTAAAGGTTTCTTTTCTAGATGTGTCTTTGTCTGGTTTTGGTATCAGAGTGATACTAGTTTCATAGAATGAATTTGGAAGGGTTCCCTCCTTTTCTATTTCATTAAATATTTTCAGGAGTATTGGTATAAGTTCTTCTTTGAAGGTCTTGTAGAACTCAGCTGAGAATCCATCTGGTCCCAGGCTTTTCTTGGTTGGTAGGCTTTTGATGGCTTCTTCCATTTCATTGCTTGAGATTGATCTGTGTAAATTGTGTATGTCCTTCTGGTTCAGTTTGGGAGGATCATATATCTCTAGGAATTTGTCAATGACTTCAAGATTTTCTATTTTATTGGAGTATAGGTTTTCAAAGTAGGTTCTAATTTTGTTTTGTATTTCACTTGTGTCTGTTGTGATATTTCCTTTTTCATCACAAATTTTAGTAACTTGAGTTTTCCCTCTCCTTCTCTTTGTTAGTGTGGCTAAGGGTTTATCTATTTTGTTTACTTTTTCAAAGAACCAACTTTTTGTTTTGTCAATTTTTTGCATTGTTTCTTTTGTTTCAATTTCATTTATTTCAGCTCTGATTTTGATTATTTCCCTGTCTTCTACACTTTTGGTGGTGAACTGTTCCTCTTTTTCTAGGGCTTTGAGATATAAGGTTAGGTCGTTGAGTTGTTGACTTTTTATTCTTTACTTCAACGCACTCAATGCAATGAATTTTCCTCTTAGTACTGCTTTCATAGTGTCCCAGAGATTTGGATATGTTGTATTATCATTCTCATTTATCTCTAAGAATTTTTTCATCTCTTCCCTGATGTTTTCTGTTATCCATGCTTCATTCAATAGCATATTATTTAGTCTCCAGGTGTTGGAGCCGTTAATGTTTTTTCTTTTGTTGTTGATTTCTAATTTTGTTCCATTACGATCTGATAGAATACAAGGTAGTATCTCTACTTTTTTGCATTTACTAATGGCTGCTTTGTGGCATAACATATGGTCTATTTTAGAGAAGGGGCCATGTGCTGCTGAGAAGAAAGTATATTTGCTCATTGATGGATGGAATATTCTATATATGTCTGTTAAGTCTAAGGTATTCATTGTGTTATTGAGTTATATGGTTTCTTTGTTTAGTTTTTGTTTGGTAGATCTGTCCAGGGATGACAGTGGTGTGTTAAAGTCACCCAGAATTATTGTGCTGTGGTCTATTTGATTCCTGGAATTGAGAAGGATTTGTTTGATGTACATGGATGGGCCATTGTTTGGGGCATAAACATTTATGATCGATATGTCTTCTTGATTTATGGTTCCCTTAAGCAGTATGTAATGTCTTTCTTTATCCCTTCTGACTAACTGTGGCTAGAAGTCCACTTTATCTGATATAAGGATGGAAACCCCTGATATTTTACTAAGGCTGTATGCATGATAGGTTTTTTCCCACCCTTTCACCTTTAGTCTGTGGATGTCCCTTTCTATGAGGTGAGTCTCTTGAAGGCAACATATTGTTGGGTCTTTCTTTTTGATCCAGTCTGCAAGTCTATGTCTTTTGATTGATGAATTTAGGCCATTAACATTCAGGGTTATTATTGAGATATGATTTGTATTCCCAGTCATTTTGGCTTAGATTTAGTTTTTAATGTGGTTTCTCCTTTAATTGGCTTTTCTTTTAGGATAGTTCCTCCCTTTGATGACTTACATTGTTGTTGTTCATTTCTTCCTCATGGAAAATCTTGCCGAGAATGTTCTGTAGCGCAGGCTTTCTATGTGTAAATTCCTTCAACTTTTGTTTGTCATGGAAGGATTTTATTTCGTCTTCAAATCTGAAGGTTAGCTTTGCTGGATATAGGATTCTTGATTGGCAGCCATGTTCTTTCAGAGCTTGAAATATATTGCTCCAGGCCTTTCTAGCTTTTTATGGTCTGGGCTGAGAAATCTGCTGATATCTGTATTGGTTTCCCCTATATGTAATCTGTTTCTTTTCTCTCACAGCCTTTAAAATCCTATCTTTATTTTGTACATTAGGCATTTTCATTATAATGTGTCTTGGTGTGGACCTGCTATGATTTTGTGCATTTGGTGTTCTGTAAGCCTCCTGCAGTTGAGTTTTCATTTCCTTCTTCATGTTTGGGAAACTTTCTGATATTATTTTATTGAATAGGTTGTTCATTCCTTTGGTTTGTATCTCTGTGCCTTCCTCAATCCTGATAATTCTTAAATTTGGTCTTTTCATGATATCCCATAGTTCTTGGAGGTTCTGTTCATGATCTCTTACCATCTTCTCTGTTTGGGCAACTTTATTTTCAAGATTCAATATTTTGTCTTCATTGTCTGAGGTTCTGTCTCCTAAGTGATCTAGTCTGTTGAGTGTTTAATTTGGTTTATTATTTCCTTCATTTCAAGGATTTATGTTTGTTTCTTTTTCAGAATCTCTATCTCTTTGTTGAGTTGATCTTTTGTTTCCTGTAGTTGCTCTTTCAGCTGCTTATTGGAATGGTCAATCATTGCCTGCACTTGCTCTCCTAACTCATCATTTGCATCTTTGAACATTTTAATCATGTATATTCTGAACTCCTTTTCTGGCATTTCTTCTACCATGCTGTCATTGGACTCTATTAGTATAGAATCTTGGTTTGTTTGGAACACTTTCCTCCCTTGTTTTTTCATGTTGTTCATGTATCTTCCCCTCTAGCAATGCAGATCTAGGGTATTGTATTTTCTGCCCTATAGGCTTATTTTGACCCTATAGCTTTCTGAAACCTCTTCTTTAAGGGGGGAATCAATATTAACAACACCCAGTACAGACAATATGCAGCTGTAAACCAAATAGCCCCTATGAAGACTATTGTTACAGTAGTCTTTTTGTTATAATATTGTTACAATATTGTCATAATAAACAGAGAGGATGAGTACAATTATTATCTACAGTATAACAAACAGATTTGCAATGAGAACTACAGTTCCTAATGGAGGACAAAGAGGATGGGGAGGGGTGTAGGCTGTAACTGTTAACAGTGTAAGAAAAGAGTATGAAGAAGTTCTAGATCATAGGAAGAGTGAAAGTGTAATCAGAAGAAGTTGGTTGTTAGCATGAGAAAAGTGAGAAAAAGCCCTTGAGGAAAGTGGTAAACAAAAGAAAAGTTGAAAGCAAGAAAAGTAAAGAAATAAAAGTTTAAAAGCTATCACAAAGGAGTAAAATATATATACACTATAACCCTCATATACTATTCAAACATCCTAGTCTTTAGTAGCCTTAGGCATGAGAGGTACCTGACAATGAGCTTCCAGTCTCCAGTGGGTGTCTCAGGATGGGATTTGCCCCACCTAATGACAGTTTTTGCAGATAATCCAAAATGGCTGCACTGGTTTCCAAACACATTGGCAAATGGTGAGCTGCAGTGTAGGGTGTGGGCATCAAGACTGTGTGGGGTGCAGTCGGTCAGACTGGGCCCCTGGAGGTGGTGTGCTGTCAGTCAAGCTGGGGGTCCTGGAGGTGGGGTGCTGTCAGTCGGGCTAGTGGTCCTCCAGCTTCTGGCTTTTTTCTTTTTCCCCAAAATGGCAGCAGCCACATGTAACCAAACCTGTGGGTACTGTGATGGTGAATTTCCAGGCAACGGTAGTCTACAGGCTCCACAGGCTACTGGTGGATGATCAGCAGATGAACCTCGGTTGGTGGGCGATGAGTAGGTGCCTCTGGCCTGCCATTGCCTGACTGCAGGCAATGGCAGGCCAGAGGCAGGCAAACAGGTAAGTGACGGATGATGGGCGGCAGTCAGTGAGCAATCTGCACTCAAATGTAGTTGCTAGGCTGGTAGACTGCAGGTGATCAAGGTAGACAGATGTGGTAAACAGCAGGGGATCAATGAGGAGTAGAGACTGCTTCACAGAGAATCAGATTTTCCTCTTTTCGAATCCTGAGTTATGGAGCAACAAGGAATGCAGCCTCCCTCTAGTCCGCCATCTTGGATCTTCATCCCCCTTTGACTTTTGATAGATGAGATTCCATCCAAGATAAGGGACCCTGCAGAAGCCTGACAGGTTACAGTGTCCTCTATGTCCACGAGGGGGTGCTGTGCTCACTTGGGGGCAGTCGGCATCATGATATCCTGGGAAAGGGAACCCTGCTGCAGGAAATTTGTCCCCACCAGGTATTGTGGATCTGGGAGGAATGGAGGGATGTGGGAGGATTCGTGGTTTGTCAAGTTTTGCACTGGCCCCAGGGGCACTGCCCTCTGAACACACTCCTCCTGTTCTCAGCTCACTGGGGATATTGGCAAGTCAGGAAACTGGCCTAGGGCCCTAGCAGCCACTCACAATGATGGTGGTTGGCAGCTCAGAGCAGGGGAGCATGCCATGCAGCTCAGTGGGTTAGGTGAATGTTGATATGGGAAACATCACACCAAACCTGGTGGGATGCCCCACCTTTCCTCAAATGTTCAAAGAGGAGACAACTGGAACCTAGGATTGAGGACTTCAAAGTAGAGGTGGGTAGCAGCTGTGATCCCCAAAGTGGAGAGGAGGGAGTAAATCACTAAGCATTTAGATCAGAGGTCAGAAAGTTGCTGGCAAGTGAGGACAGATACCCTATGCTCACTCCACCTGCCAGGACTCACCACCTCTACTGCTGCCTTATGACTATGCTGCTCTCAAAAGTTGTCTTGGTATGATCTTCCAAGGGACTCTTCAACTTACCATTTGATGCTGAAATCTTTTCAATGTGTTTTCACCTAATGTTTCATTCTCTTGACTGGCCTAAAGTCAGTCTACAACAAGTCCCTCTGCACAATGCGAAGGATCATTTTACCAGCCTTTGAGGATGCAGACCACAGGCCAGTGTCACAGACACTGGCACAGTGATGGTCCAAGAAAGTGAAAATTTGGAATGAAACAAGTGCCTGATGATGGGTTCAGTGATGGATTTATTGGGAATTATCCCTCCAACTCTTTTTGGCATGCCCCTTCTTTCCTAGAAGCCCAAACAGTACACAGCTGGAAATTGTTGTTTAGGACTTCTAAGTGGAGGTGCATATCTGCTGTGATCCCCAATGTGGAGAGGAGAGACTCAATCACAAAGCATGTGGATGGATTCCAGCCAGGTCCTGGCAAGCTAAGAGAGATATTCTGTGCTAAATCCACCTTCCAGGCCTCACCATCTTTTTTGGCTTCCTGACAACTAGGCTGCACTAAGACATTTTCTTGCTATGATTTTCCAAGGGACCCTTTCGCTCACCTTAACCAGCAGAAATATCTGGCCAGTGTGTCTTCACATAAGGTTTAATTCACTTGACCTTTCCACTGCCTGTCTGGAACACAGCTCTCTGGTACATTTCCAAGGATCTATTTGCCAATCCCTTGGAAGATCCAGAGTACAAGTCAGTGTCTCAGACACTGGCACAACGAATGGTCCACAAAAGCAAAATGCACGGAGGAACTAAGTGCCTGATATTGGCTGCATGAGCATATTTTCTCAGGAAATAATGCCAAATTTGAACATGCATCTCCCTGAAAGGGAAAAATTGTACAAAGGTTCAAAGCTGTATATTCAAACGGGGAAGCTGAAAGGACATTTTGGGGAATTAAATGGAGATGGGTGTGGGAAAGAAAAATCAACTTCAGTGAAGGGACCCTAAAAAATTGTCATGGTTAATGGTCTCCCCAAACATTGCAGGATATTTCTTTAGCTGCAAAGTACAAAGTGCATACAGCATGAAGTAATGGACAGGTCATACTGTATGAAAGGACAATAGGTGCCAATATCTCCAATGAAGGATCTCCAAAATTCCTGACTCATTCCTGTTCCTTGCAAGGGTCAGTTGATTACACATACGCAGATTTTGCTCTTCTGGCATATGACCTAGGAGTACCTTCACCACAGCACCTTACCCAAGTACTTACATTGAAACAAGGACAAATTTGGATATGGAGCACTGAATGATGCCTCTAGAAATAGAGTGCAACACAACATCAGATTTGTAAACAAAAACATCTCTGCTAAAAGGCAAAAAAAGAAGACAGAAAAATGACAAAATCTGAATTTAGAAAACATAAAATGCAAAATGATAATGAATGGTGTGACAGGAGGTACTGAGCAGGAAAATATATACTTCAGCATTTCCAAAATTCAAAATCCTTTTTCTGTGTTGGAATTGCTTGCATCCACCCCAATCATGCCACACACCTAATGTCTCTGATTTCATTTCTTCAATGTGAGTTCTCTAAATAGGGTTCCTTGTTCCATTCCTTAACTGCAAAGCACTCTCAAATAATTCGCATTACAATGATAAAAATGAGCATATAACTTCCTTCACCAATCCTACACAGCATCTCCTAAGAACATCAATAACAATTAGCAAACATCTGTAAAATGTTTCATTATTATTGAACATGGAAGTCCAATGATACCATGAACCCAGACTTTGCATCCCCGTTCTGGTTCCTGAATGATATTAGCAGAAGCTAAGGTGTTTATTCAGCCCCAATTCATACAATTCTTTTTTTTTTTTTTTTTTTTTT
This sequence comes from Glaucomys volans, assembly GCA_020662805.1. NCBI lineage: Eukaryota > Metazoa > Chordata > Mammalia > Rodentia > Sciuridae > Glaucomys > Glaucomys volans. The sequence continues at coordinate 463 of JAJEJO010041373.1, read as the reverse complement.
TTTTTTTTTTTTTTTTTTTTTTTTT
>JAJEJO010041370.1:0-22356 GCA_020662805.1 Glaucomys volans | reverse complement strand
GTTGCCATGGCACCTGAATCCTCCAGGTCCTGGTTGCTGCAGCAGAATATTCAAGAGAAGGGCAGGTCTAGCTGCGCTGGTCAGATTGAAGTGTAAGTAGGTCAGTCCCAGGGTTCTTTCCTTTGCCACAAAAGGAATCCTAACCTCTTAGGTCAGGAGTAGAGTAAGCGGCATGTGTTATGGTCAGGGTCCCTTTGACTAGGGAACATCTGATTCCATTCAAGTTAAGGGCACCTGCTGAAGTCTGACAGGATATCATATCACTATCCATGATGGAGAGTAGCCAATGTGCTCACTTGGCAACAGGCAGCAGCATGATTTCCTGATAATGGGGACCCTTCTGCAGGCAATTGGTACCCACCAGGGTTAGTGGGCTAGGGGGCATTGCAGAGGTTCGCAAGGATGCATGGGACACCATGCCTAGCGTAAGCACCATGGCCATGGACCTATGATGACACTTGCCTGCATTTGGACTCACCTTGTATGTTGCTGATTCGGGAGACTTGTCTTGGGCCTTAGCAGCCACTAGCAATTATGGCCAATGGAGGACATTTCAGAGCACAGGAGAATGTGAGCAGTATGGAGGGCTATATGAAATATGACCTGAGAAGCATCACCCCAAATCTGGAGTGATGCCATACGTTTGCAGGAATTGCCAACAGATAGTTGGAATCTGGGATTTTGGACTTCTAATTATAAGTATTGTGATGCTGATCTCCCCAACGTTGAGGGATGGAAGAGCACACTTATCATTTAGGAAGAAACCTAGCAGGTTGCTGGCAATCATGGAGAGTCATTCTATCCTCACACCATGGTCAGGCCCTGACAGCACTTTTCTTGCCTTACAATTATGGTACACTCAGAAATTGTCATTATAAATATTTCCTAGGGCCCCTTACTTCCCCTTTGATGTAGAAATACTTTTGCAGAAAGAGTGCACTAGAGGAGTTGTTCTTTTCAACTATCTATGTGCTATCTGAGAAAAGACTCTGCTGCATTTCCAAGGTCCCTTAAGCAGCAGCTTGAAGATGATTACAATAGGTCAGTGTCACAACCCTGGCACAACTATCATCCAAGAACATGAGACTGAGGGATGAAATCAGTGCCTGTTGGGGGCAGGATTAATCTGGGTCTCAAATGTTACAGGGAAGCCAGGCTTTATATGGCCCATGTGGCATCTGAATGATATCAGTGTAAGTTAATTCATGTATTCAGTGACTATTCATACAAGTCTTTAAAAAATGATGTCTATATAAATGCAAAGAAGAAGAAACAAAGTAAATTGAGGGTCATGTGCCACTGTGTTTTATCTTCATCTCTCTGTATACAATTGATATTTTGGTTGTGTGGGAAAACGATGAGGTATAGATGTCAACTTCCTTATCAGGGGGACTAGATTGAACCCCATAAATCTTCTCCTCCACACACCCTAGTGAAGAAGACATTTCAAATGTCCTTTCTTTCTGAATGGCAAAAATGTGGTCCCAATACATGCCAGACGTGAACTTCACAATGCAGCGATGTAAAATGATCAATTTTATATCCTGGTGAGCATATTTATCTTGTACAACTTGCTGATTCATTCCCCTTGCCAGCATATTAATGAGACCATTAGAACCTCGGTGCTCCTCTGAGTTTCCCCATCAATAGTAATACTGTCTCCTCTGAAATTCAGGTCCCTGAGGAAACACCTTTAGCTGGCACATAGATATTTTCAGAATAATCTCTTTAGAATGGGCTTCCAATTGAATCTGATTTATTCCCAATCATTTGTGTTCCCTTATGGATCAGAGGAGGAAAGTTTGAATCACTGGCTGGTTGGCACAATCTGAAGAGGCTCTTTAGACTGATGACTGTATGTCCTGCACACCTGATTATGGGATATGCTTTGCAGACAATCCACCCCAATTTCTATCAAACTCTGGAGATTGCTTTTGATAATCATACATCCAGCATCCTTTGTTTTGGGTCAAATCCCAATGTATAGGGAGTAATGAGTAGAGATGCAGTTTTCCTTATCCCTTTAAGAAGCAGAAGTTTCGTAGCTGCTCAATGAGCAATTATCCTAGGGAAACATGGAGTAGTGTAGCAGAAAAAGTGGGCATGTGTAGGAAATATTACACGGTCTTATCTGTGGGATGACAGGAAATTGAGTGAATCTTTCATTCCTGAATAATAAATCTTTACAGTCACACACTATTCACATGGGTCTCATGGTTTTCATTGCTCCCGTGTGTTTCCCTGAGGGAAATCTAAACGGTAGTGTCCAATGCATATCCCAGTGTGGATACTGCTTCTCATTGTTGCCCTCAGGCATGTTGGTGATTGGAAATATGGATCTCCTGGGCAAATCTCTTTCTCTGAATAAGAGAATGTCTCAGAAAATTCACGAGGTTATGTCTGCAAGTATGTATAGGGAATGGCTAGAGGTGATGGATACCAGGATTTAAGAGACCATGAATAACATTAGCTAGGAGGTACATAATCCCCATTCAGTTGTCAAAGCTTTAGTAATTATGTGTGCAGAAAATCATTTCAACATTTTTTGCAGTTAGATTATTTGCAGAAAGTTCTGTCCTTTGTATTGTCAGTCCTCCATTTCTGCATAATGCTGCTACTCTGACTTTGATCCAACTCAAGAAATGCCCAACTGTTTTACCAGTGTTCAGGGGACATGAGGGCTAAAGGAGGAGAGCTAGAATATGTGGAGTGGAAGGGGCTGGCATTCGAGAGTTTGTATTGGATGGGCATGGAGTTCTCTGGCTCATGTAGGGTAATCTATGATTTTTCTCTCTCCAGGGCTTGTTACTGGGCCTTGGGGACTGGGGTTCCATGAATATTATGGGAGTCATCATGTCTGTGCTGCCCATACAGCCTGCAGTCACAGAAAGTCCATATGACAGCACAATGGCACCATGGTTGCCATGGGAAATGGAGTCTCTTCAGGTATTGCCTGCTGCAGAGGAATGTTCATAAAAGTGCTGGCCTAGCTCTGCTGGTAGGAGGGAAGAGGAGGAAGGTAAGACACAATGGTTTTTGTTTGCTCAAAATGCAATCCTAACCTCCATGGTCAGGAGAAGCTGAATAAGCATGAGTTTTCAGAGGAACCCCTCTGTCCTTGAGACATCTGATGGGATCCAAGGTATTGTATCTTGTTGAATCCTGACAGACTGCTGTAGCATCCATGTCCATGAGAGACTGATGTGCTCATTGTCCACAGGGGGCATCAAGATTTACTGGGAATGGGTACCCTGCTCTATGCAATTAGTCCCTACGAGAGGACACGGTCCAGGGTGTAATGTGATGGTGCCTGAGAAACCCTGGGTAAGGATGACTAGCCCCATCCACAGAGGCACGGCCCTAGGAAGTTACTCATTCAGGTCTGAACACACTGGCTACACTGCTGAGTTGGACTAGTGGCCTAAGGACATAGAGGACACCTGCTATAATGCATTATGGATGACAATTCAGAGCAGAGGAGTAAGTGGACTGCTCAGCGGGTTAGGTGAAGTGTGACCTGAAAAATCTCACACCAACTCTGATGTGATGCCAAAACTTTCAATGAATGGTCAAGAGGAGATATTTGAAACCTGGAAACTAGGACTTCTAAGGAGAAATGTGGAGATGCTGTTTTCCCATATATGGACAGGAGGGAGGAAAACTCTCATCATTTTGGAAGGAGCCTAGCAGTTTGCTGTCAATGAAAGAGAGACATTCTACACTCACATCACAGGCAAGACCTGATCACCTCTTCTGTTGCCTACAGTTGTGGTGCACACATAAATTTTCTTGGTGTGCTTTTCAAATGGACCTTGCACTCACACTTCAATGCAGAAACACTTTCATAATGTGACTTCACTGATGGGGAAAGTCTCTTGAGCTACCTAATGAGTGTCTGAGGAAAGCCCCTCTTGCACTTTTCCAAAGGACAACTTAATCAGCACCTGCAAGATACATACTATAGTTCAGTGTCACATAACTTGGAAAAATCATCCTCCAAGCAGGTTAAACTCAGGTATTAAACAAGTGTCTGATGAGAACAGAGTGAAAATAGGCCTCAAATGATTCAGGCACACCAGAATTGACATGGACACTGTGGTTGCTGAATGATATAAGCTGAAGTTAAGTCATGTATTCAGCACCAATTCATACAAGTCTTTAATAAATGATGTCCATAAACATGGTAAGAACACAAACTGAGTACAGTCAGGGCCACCTGAAGCTGTGTTTAGTTGGCATAACTTGGTTTTCAAGTGGATATTGGCGTTGTGTGGGACAGTGGTGTGGTGTAGAATCCCACTTCTTTGGCAGAGAGACTGGAGGTCATCCCAGAAAACTTCTCCTCCACAAACCCTATGCAGGTGATATTTTGAATGTCATTTCTTGCTGAAAGGCTCCAATGAAATCCCAATACATTCTAAACCTAAACTTAAAATTGAAAATTGAAAAGAATGAATTTCAGACCCTGGTAAGCATTTTCATTTTATACAGTTTGGTATCCACTTGCCAGCATATTCAGGGACAGTTAAAATGTCTACATTGCTCAGAGTTGTCTTATCTTCAGCAATACTGCCTCTTAAGAAATCCAGGACTCTGGTGAAGCATTGTGTCCTGCACAGAAATACTTACTAAATACTCTCTTTTGAATGGGTTCCATTTAAATCTGATACTTTTTCAATCATTTTATGTCCTCTTTATTGCTCAGAGGAGGAAATTTTGAGGCACTGTAGGGCTGGAATTATATGAACAGGTTCTTGAAGGTAGATGACTGCATGTCCTGCAGACCTGGTTATGGGACATGCTTTGCAGAAAAGCGAACACAAAATCCATCCAATTAATTTCTGCCAAATTCTATAGATCACTCTAACGTACAATCCACCAAGCATTCTTTTTGGCAGGTCAAATCCCAAATTATTGTTAGTTATGAGGAAACAAACATTTACCCCTGTCCCTTTAAGGAAGAACAACATTGTAGCTGCTCAAGGAGCAGACAATTATCTGGGCAAGCATGGATACATGTGCCAGTAGGAGAAGTAGGTTTTTTAGGATTCAATATAGCTCTGTTGGTTTGTACCACTGGAAATTGAGAGAATCTTTCACACCTGAATACCAAACCCTTATAATCCCAACTTCTCACACCTGTCTTATTGTTTTCATTCCTCCCAGGGTTTTTTGTTGAGGAAAACCTAAGCAGGTGTGCCAAATGCATATTCCCATGGAGGTCATGGATCATGTTTTTCACTTCAGGTATGTGAGTGCTCTGAAAATGTGATTTTCCTAGACAAAAAATTGATCTCTGAATAAGGGAATGTGCAGCAGCTTCACAAGGCAGAGTCTTGAGAATGGGAAAAAGTGATGTATCACAGGATATCTGAACCCATGAATATTATTTGCTCAGGGATAAATAATCCCTATTCACCTTTTGAACATTGAGTCATTATGAATGCAGAAATTCTTCTCGACCTTCTTTTCAGTGTGACTTTGCAGAACTTCCTGTCTATAGCACTGTCAGTCCTCCATGTCTCACCATAATGCTGCTACACTTTTAGTTTGATCCCACTAAATAAATGTCTATCTTTTTTACCAGTGTTTCTGGGACATGAGACCCAGAGAGAGGAGAGAAACAGGATGCAATGTGGAAGAGGCTAGCATTCAGATGTTTGGATTGGAAAGGTGTGGATGTTTTGCTCATATAGGAGAATGAAGGATTTTTGTCACAACAGTTCTTCCTGCTGGGCCTTGAGCAACCTGATTTTTTATGAATTGCTTGGGTGTCATCCTAGCTGTGCTACACATAACACCTGCAGCCACAGAAAATCTGTAAAACAGCACATTGTTGTCTCTGTTGCCATGTGAACTGGAGCATCTTCAGGTCCTGGATGATGCAGAGGAATATTCAAGAAAATAGCTGGCATAACTGTGCTGTTAGGAGGGATGAGGATGTAGATAATTCCCAGTGGTCTTTTTTTGTTTTTTTGAAAGGTGCACTAGAAGTGCAAATTATTATTTATTCTTTTTTTTTTTTTTACTTATTGATTCATTGAACACAAATGGAGTACAGCTATTGTTTCACTGGTTGTACACAAAGTAGAGTCACACCATCTGTGCGTTTATGCATGTACACAGGGCAATGGTATCTGTCACACATTCTGTTATTAATTTTACCTCCCACCCGCCCCCACCCCTCCCTTCCCTCTATGCTAGCCCAGTGGTCTTTTGTATCCCAAAAAAGCAATTCTACCCTCATCGGACAGGAGAAGGGGAATATACGTGTGTTGAGTGCAGGGCCCCTCTGTGTATGGGACATATGACTGCATCCAAGATAAGGGAAACTGCTGAAGCATGACAAGCAGTCAAACCTTCCATGACTGAGAGGAGGTGATGTGCTCACTTGGCCTGAGGAGGCATCATAATTTCCTGGGAATGGGGACCCTGCTGCAGGCAATTGTTCCCCAGCAGCATTAGTGGACTAGGCAGTAAAATGGGGATCACCGTGGATGCGTGGGTCACCAAGCCTAGCCCAAGCCACAAGGTCATGGTCCTATTAAGACACTAGTCTTGGTCTGGAGTTACCTAATACATTGATATGTTGAGAAACTGTTCTGGGGCCTAGCAGTCACTCACAATCATGGCTAATTGATGACATTTCAGAACAGAGGAGCATTTGAGCAGTATGGGGTAGGCAAAGTATGATCTGGAAAACCTTACACCAACTCTGTTGTGATGCCAAACCTTTCCACGTATGGCCAACATGAAACAGTAGGAACCTGGTATTTAGGACTTCCAAGTAGAATTAAGGAAATGATCACCTCATTGTACAGAGGAGGAAGGTAGACACATCAATTAGGAAGGAGCCTACTAGGTGGCTGGCAATTAAAGAGAGACATTCTATGCTTACACCACACACCAGGCTCCACCACCTCTTCTGCTGCCTATAATTATGGTGCACTCAGAAATTGTGCTGATATGATTTTCTAGGGGGCTGTCACTCATCCTTCAATACAGAAATTCCTTCACAAAGTACTTCACAAACGGGGTAATTCTCTTGAATTGCCCATTGCCAGTCTCAAAAAAAAAAAAAAAAAAAAACCCTCTGGCACTTTTCCAAGGTTCCCTTAAGCAGCAGCTGGAAGATGAAGAACACAGTTCAGTGTCACAAACCCTGGCACAACCATTTCCAAGAACATGAAAATGATGGATGAAACTAGTGCCTGATGAGGACAGGATAATCATGGACCTTGAATGATAGAAGGAAACCAGGCTTTATGTTATCCCTGTGACTCCTGAATGATATCAACAGAAGTTAATTCATCTATTTAGGGACAACTCATGAATGTCTTTAATAAATAATGCCTGCAAAAATGCAATGCACAAGAAACTGAGTAAATTGATGGCCATGTGCCACTGTGTATTGTCTACATCTTTGTTTTCTAGTTGACATTGTAGATGTGTTTGAAAATGATGAGGTGTAGAAATCCACATCGTTGGCAGAGATACTGCACTGCAACCCAAAAAGCTTCTCCTTCATGGACACTTAGGAAGATATTTTGAATGTTCTTTCTTGCTGAAAGGCAGAAATGTGTTCCCAATATGTGCTAAATGTGAACGTCAAATGTGAAAATGGAAAAGAATGGATATTGGACCCTGGTGAACAATTTTACCTTGTAAAATTGCTGATCCAATCCACCTGGCAGCATATTAATGAAACGGTGATTACCTCAATGTTCTTCAGAGTTGTTTCCTTTTCAGGAACACTGCTTCTTAATAAATCCAGGACACTGAGTAACCACGTTTGGCAGGCACACAGATGCATGTTGAGTACTCCCTTTGAATGGGCTTCCAATTGAATCTGATGCTTACTCAACCATTTTGGTTCACTTGATGGATCAGAGAGCAAATGTTGAGATAATGGAGGGTTTGCAAGATCTGAAGAAGCAAATAAAGGTAGATGACTGCATGTTCTGCAATCGTGACTATGGGATATGCTTTGCAGAAATACCACCCCAAGGCAGAGCCAAATAATTTCTATCAAATTCTGTACATCAGTTTTGGAAACAATCCAGCCAGCATTACTTGTTGTGCGTCAAATTCCAATGTCTAGGGAGTAATGAGGAGAGAAAGATTTATCCATTCCCATTTAAGGAATAAAAGTGTTGTAGCTGCTCAAGGAGCAGACAATTTTCTGAGGGAAACATGGAGGATGGTGGCAGTAGGTGAAGTGGGCATTTTTAGGAAATATTATATGTTCTGATCATTGGGACCACAGGAATTTGAGGGAAACTTTCAACCTGAACAGCAAACCTTTACAATCCCAAACTGCTCACAACAGTTTCATTGTTTTCATTCCCTCGGTTTTCCCTGAGGAAAATGGAAACATGCATAGCACAGTGGAGGTGGTTGTCCTTGCTTTTCACCTCAGGCATGTGGGTCCTTCAAAATATGGATTTGATGGTAAAAGTATGTTTCTCTGATTAAGGGAATGTCTCAACAAACTCACGAGGCACAGACTGTAAATATGTATAGGGAATGGGAAGAGATGAGGATCACTGGATGTATGAAACAATGAATATTTGCTCAGAGGTAAATGATCCCATTCAGCTTTCAAACCTGCAATTGTTATGTGTGCAGAAATTCCTCCTAACATTCTTTGCAGTGAGATTATATGCTGAAAGACCTGTTCATTGGACTGTCAGTTGTTCATTTCTCTGCAAAATGCTGCTACTCTGGTTATGATCCAACTCAAGAAATTCCTAATTTCTTTACCAGTGTTCCTGGACCATGAGAGCAGAAGAAATGAGAGCAAGAACATGTAGAGTGTAAAGGGCTGGCTTATGAGAGGTTGGTTTGGAAAGACATGGAGTTTTCCTCCATGCAGGAGAATTCCTATTTTTTCTCTCCTCTGGGAGTGTTGCTGAACCTTGGACATCTTCAGTTTTGATGAATGGCTTGGCTATCAATCTAGCATGACTACACATACTGCCTGCAGTCCCAGAAAGGACATATGACAGCACAATGGCCTTACAGTTGCTATGGCAACCAGAAACTCTTCAGGTCCTCACTCCAGAAGAGTAACCTTCCAGAAGAGGGGTAGCCTAGCTATGCTGTTTGGAAGGATGAGGAAGCAGGAAAGACCAAGTGGTCTTTTTTTGCCACAAAAGCAATTCTAGCCTATTAGGACAGGAGAAGAGAAATCAGCACTTGTTTTGAGCGGGACCCCTCTGACATTGGGACATCTGATTTCATCCAAGATAAGGGAGCCTGCTGAAGCCTGACATGTAGCCATTCCTGCCATGAATCTGACTGGGCTGATGTGCTCCCTTGGGTGCAGGAGGCATCATGATTTCCTATGCCTGGGAACCCTGCTGCAGGCATATGATCCCTAGCAGGGGGAGTGGACCAGGAAGCATTGTGGAGGTGCCTGAGGTTGCATGAGTCTCCAAGCCTAGCCCAAGGGGCATGGCCCTTATAAGTCATCCTTGTCTGGAATAACCCAGTGCATGTCTGATTCAGGAAACTGGCCTAGGGCCCTATCATTCACTTGCAATGATGGCCAATTGATGATATTTCAGAGCAGAGGAACAGAGGATCAGTTCAGATGGGTAGGTGAAATATGACCTATCATACCTCACACGGACTCTATTGTGATGCCAAATCTTTCTACAAGTGCCCCAGAGGAGACAGCTAGAACCTCGGATTTTGGACTTCTAAGTTGAAGTAAGGAGATGCTGAACTCCCCAATGTTGAGAGGAAGGAATTTAACAATAATCATTTAGGAAGGAGCCTAGCAGGTTACTGGCAATGGATCAGAGACATTTCATGCTGACACCATTTTCTAGGCCCCACCACCTCTTCTTGTCTTTAAGATTTGTGTGCATTCAGAAATTATCTTGCTGTGATTTTCCAAGCAGCCCTTCTACTCACCTGTTGATGCAGAAACGCCTTCATAATTTTATTTCACTTAAGAAGTAATTCTCCTGAAGTGCCTATTTGCGGTCTGAGAAATGGCCCTCTGGCACATTTCCAAGAACCACTTTATCAGCACCTGGAAGATACTGACTACAGTTCAGTGTCACAGAACTTGGCAAAATTATCCTCCAGGAAGGGGAAACTCAGGTATGAAATAAGTGTCTGATGAGGATAGAATGAGCCTGGGCCTCGAATGATACAGTGACACCAGGGTTGACATGATCCCTGAGAGATATCAGTCAAAGTTAATTCATGTACTCAGTGCCAATTCCTACAAATCATGGATTTACAGAATCTATGAGACATCACTATGCCCCATTCCCTACACATATTTACCCATTGTGCATCACCAAGGTGCTGAGAAATTCCCTCATTAGGGAAGTAGTATTTTCCCAGGAAAAACAGCTCTTTCAAGCACACACTTGCCTGAGGTGAAAAGTAAGGCACAGCACTTCCATTGTGATATGGATTTGGTCAGGCAGTTAGATTTTACTCAAGAAAAAGACAGGAGGAATGAAAAGAAACAGGTGTGAGTGGTTTGGGATTTTAAGGGCTTGTCATTCAGTCGTGAAAATTCCCTCAATTTCCATTTGTCCCAAAGATCAGAGTATATAATATTTCCTACAAAGTCTACTACTCCTCCTGCCACCTGCATCCATGATTCCCTCCAATAATTGTCTGCTCATTGAAGAACTACAATTCTCTTTCTCTTTAAAGTAACAGGAATAAAACTTTGTCTCCTCATGACTTCCTAGACATTGGAATTTGATCTGAAATAAAGGTTTCTTACTGGATTTTTCTCCAAAACCATTTACATAATTTGATAGAAATTATTTGGTATTACCTTGGGGTGGTTTTTCTGCAAACCATATCTCATACACGCAGTTATCTACCTTAAGTAGCCCTTTCAGGTCATGAAAATCCTCCAGGTTCTCAATATTTACTCCTCTTTTCATCAAAGTGAATACAAAATAGTTGGATAAGTCTTTGATTTATTTGGAAGTCCAATATAAAGAAAGTATTCAACAAGGATCTGTGGACCCAGGAAAGAGGTTTTCCCCAGAGACCTTGATGTCATAAGAGTCAGTATTTCTCAAGATGAGACAACTCTCAGGAATGCAGAGGATGTAAATGTCTCATTAACATGCTGGCACGTGTATTGCATCAGCAAGTTCAACAACATGGCAATGCTCACTAGGGTGTGAAATCAATTCCTCTGCATTTTCAGGTTTGAAGTTCAGGTGGAGCACATACTGGGTTTTAATTGTTGACTTTCAGCAGGGAATGACATGCCAAAAATCACCAGCAATAATTTTTGGGAAGGAGAAGCTTCTGAGGCCCACTGCAGTCTCTCTGCAAAGGAAGTGGTGTTGTACACCTCAATTTCATCCAACACAAGCACAATATCAACCTGAAAACCAAGAGATGTAGACAAGTTCCAGCTGCATGTGGCCCTGCATATACATATTTTGGCGTGTTTAGCATGCTTATAGACATCATTTGTTAAAGACTTGCATGAACTGGCACTGAATGCATGAATTAACTTCTTCTGAGATCTTTCAGGAGCCACTAGGGTTATGTAAAGCCTGGTTTCACTGTTTCACTCAAGATCCAGGTATATTACTAATGAAGCAATTTGTCAGACTTTTGTTAATTTTGAGTGATGTTTTAGGGTATGCTTTGTATGGATGGGTGAAAAATGGTATGATCTGACATTTATCTAGGAAATGAGAATGATTTGATGCTGATGTTAGTGCAGGGATGGCCCAGGAAAGCCTATTTAAAATACTCCTATTGAAGAAATGAAATCAGAGACATTAATTATGTGTCACAATTGGTGTAAATGCCTGCAATTCCTACAAATATTGACATGAAATTTTGAAATGCTGTAAGATCTCATTTACCTGCACCTTAAGTCCAATCACACCTTTCGTATTTCCAATGATTTCTCTGTTTTTCAAGTCAGGATTTTGCATGGATTGTGTCTTCAATGTTGAATCATACAGAGATGTTCTTATTTGGATTTGTGATGTTGTGCTGCACTTTTTATTTCCAGAGGCATCATTCAGTGATCCCTTCAAAAATTTGTACTTGTGTAAATTAAAATGCTTTGGTGTTGTGAAATAAGGTCTTTCATACCAGGACATATGCAAGGAATGTAAATCTGCATATGCTTATTGAGGTATCCCTTGTAAGTTTTAGGATAGAGTCAGCAATGGGGGAGGGCCTTTCTATACTCAGCAATTGCACTAGTGAACACTATCGATCCTTGCTTACAACAATCTGGCCCCTACTACTTTTTGTATCTACATACCACATTCAGGTAAATAAACTTCCTGGAATGTTGGGGCAACCACTCACAAGAGAACTTCTTAAAGAGTCCCCTCACAGTAGTTGGCTACTCTCCAACACCCATCTGCATTTAGCACACTATAAATGCTCAAATGCACTTTAAATATCCCTGTTAGAATATTCAATGTCCACCTTTCCTACCATTCCTCTGTTTCAGATGGATGCATGTTCAAATTTCATGTGATTACCTGTAGCAATTTGCTCATCCTGCCATCACCAGGCACTTATTTCATCCCTCAATTTTTTCTTGTTGGAGGATCATTGTTCCAGTGTTGTGGCAGAGTCCTGTAACTTGCATCTTCAACCTGCTGTTTAAGGTGTCCTTGGAAATGTGCAGAGGGTCCTTGTTTACACAGGCAATAAGAGGGTCAAGAGAATTACACCTTAAGTGAAGGTGAAGACACATTTTGAAAGTGTTTCTGCATGAAAAGGTGAGTTAAAGGACCCCTTGGAAGATCATAGCAAGATAACTACTGAGTGTACCATAATTGAAGGACAACAGCAGATGTGTTGTGTCCTGGCCAGTGCAGTGAGCATAGAATGTCTCTTTTAGATTTCCATCAACTGGCTAGCCTCCATCCTAAATGTTTAGTGAAAAACTCCCTTCTCTCCATATTGGGGTGCTCAGCCTCCCTCCCAGGTTTCATCTGTCTCCTGTTGGGGCATTGATGGAAAGGTGTGGCAACACACCAGAGTTGTTGAACTGGTTGTTTCCCTGTTCAAATTCACCTAATTCACTGAGTCTCCCCATGTGTTACTCTTCTCCGAAATGAACTTGGCCATCATTGTGAGTAGATGTTAATGTCACAGGGCAGTTTCCCCACTCAGCAATTTACCAAGTGATTCCAGACCACAAGGAGTGTCATCATAGATCCATGCTCCTGTGGCCTGTGTTAGGCTTGGTGACCCACCTGTCCTGGGGCATCCCTGTCCACTATTCCCGGTGGGGACAAAGTGCCTACAGGGGGTCCCCATTCTGAAGAAATCATAATGTCATTTGTGGCCCACTGAGCACACCACCCCCTCATTGATATGGATGGTATTTCATCCTGTCAGCTTTCAGCAGTGCCTTATCTTGGATGAATTAGTATGTCACATAGACTGAGGCTACATACACACTACACATCCTGATTCCACTAGCCCCATGTTAAGAAGTTGTATGGCATTTGTGATTAAAACAAGACACTCACCTGATAAGTATTCCTTGTTTCTCAGGAACAACACAGCAAGTGCTTTTTTGGAGGGCTCCTCCTCCCTATCAAAAACCTGAATATTCCAGTTGCATGGCAACCCTGCTGCCATTATGCTCTCATATGGCCGTTCTGTATTGGAGGCCAGATGGGCAGCTCAGAAAGGATTACAGCGAGCCATTCATGGAAACACATGTTGCCCAAGACCCAGCAAGCCCTGGGAAGAGTAATCCTGCACTCTCCTACATGAGCCAGAAAATTCCATGCCCTTTCACACCAAACTCCCGCATGCCAGTCCTGTCCTCTCTGCATACTAGAGCTCACTTCACCTTTGCTCTCATGTCTCAGGAGAACTGGGAAACAAGTTAGGCTTATCTTGAGTGGGGCCAAAACCAGGGAAGCAGCATTTTGTGGAGAAATGTAGGATTGAGAGTTCAATGGATAGGACTTTCTGCAAATAATCTCACTGCAAGAAATGTTGAGAAGAATTCCTGCAAACATAACTACTGGAAGTTTGAAAAGTGAATTCAGAGAGCTTTATCTTTCAGCAAATATTTTTCATGGTTTCACAGAACCTGGGAGTCATCATGTCGTTCCATGCCCTATAATATTTGAACACTGTGCCTCACCATGATGATAAGACATTCCCTAATGGGGAAACAGACTTTCTTTTTTTATTTGCTTATTGATTCATTGAGCACAAATGAATTACAGCTATAGTTTCTCTGGTTGTACACAAAGTAGAATCACACCATCTGTCCATTCATACATGTACACAGGGCAATGATGTCTGTCACACAATCTGTTATCATTCTTACCCCCCACCCGACCTCACCCCTCTTGTCCCTCTATGCTATCTATCCTATCTCCATTCTTGCCACCCTTCCCCGCTGCATTATGCATCCTCATTAATTTATCAGAGAGACCATTCCACCTTTGGATTTGGGGGATGGACTGATCTCACTTAACATAACAGTCTCCATTATCATCCATTTACCTACAAATGTCATAATTTTATTCTTCTTTATGGCTGAGTAATATTCCATTGTGTATATATACCACCGTTTTTTATCCATTCATCTATTGAAGGACATCTAGGTTGGTTCCACAATCTAGCTATTGTGAATTGAGCAGCTATGAAGATTGATGTGGCTGCATCACTGAAGTAATCTGATTTTCAGTCCTTTGTGTATAGGCCAAGGAGTGGGATACATGGGTCAAATGGTGGATCCATTCCAAGTTTTCTAAGGAATCTCCACACTGCTTTCCAGAGTGGCTGCACCAACTTGCACTCCCACCAGCAATTTATGAGTGTACCCTTTTCCCCACATCCTCGCCAACACCTGTTGTTGCCTGTTTTCTTAATAAAAGACATTCTAATTGGGGTAAGATGAAATCTTAAGGTGGTTTTGGTTTGCATTTCTCTTATAACAAGGGATGTCGAACTTTTTTTATAAATCTGTTGATTGCTTGTAGATCTTCCTCTGTCAAGTGTCTGTTCATTTAATTGGCCCATTTATTGATTGGGTTATTAGTATTCTTGTTGTAAAGATTTTTGAGCACTTTGTTGATTCTGGAGTTTAGTGCTCTATCTGAAGTGTGTGTAGCAAAGATTTTCTCCCACTCTGAAGGCTCTCTCTTCACATTGCTGATTGTTTCCTTTGCTGAGAAAAAGCTTTTTAGTTTAACTCTGTCCCAATCATTGATTCCAGCTTTTATTTCTTGAGCTTTGGGAGTCATGTTAAGGAAATCTGGTCCTAGGCCAACATGATGAAGATTTGGACCTATGTCCTCTTGAACTACGTGCATGTTCTCTGGTCTAATTTCTAGGTCCTTGATCCATTTTGAGTTGAGTTTTGTACAGGGTGAGAGATATGGGTTTAGTTTCTTTTTGCTGCATAAGGATTTCCATTTTTCCCAGCACCATTTGTTGAAGAGGCTGTCTTTTCTCCACTGTATGTTTTGGCTCCTTTGTCAAGTTTGAGATACCTGTATTTATTTCGGTTTGTCCCTGTGTCCTCTATTCTGTACCATTGATCTACCTGTCCATTTTGGTGCCAATACCATGCTGTTTTCATTACTATTGCTCTGTAGTATAGTTGAAGGTCTGGTACTGTGATACCCCCTGCTTCACTCTTCTGTTAAGAACTGCTCTAGCTATTCTTGGTCTCTTATTCCTCCAAATGAATTTCATGATTGCTTGCTCTAATTTTTTTTTACTTTTTTCTTTTATTTATTTATTTTTTACTTATTGATTCATTGAACACAAATGGAGTACAGCTATTGTTTCACTGGCTGTACAAAAGTAGATTCACACCATCTGTGCGTTAATGCATATACACAGGGCAATGGTATCTGTCACACATTCTGTTATTATTTTTGCCCCCCACCCACCCCACCCCTCGCTTCCCTCTATGTTATCTATCCTTCCTCCATTCTTGCCACCCTTCCCCCCCGCAATATGCATCATCATTCATTTATCAGAGAGACCATTCGGCTTTTGGATTTTTGGGATTGGCTGATCTCACTTAACATAACAGTCTCCAACATCATCCATTTACCTACAAATGCCATAATTTTATTCTTATTTATGGCTGTGTAATATTCCATTGTGTATATGTACCACAGTTTCTTTATCCGTTCATCTACTGAAGGGCATCTAGGTTGATTCCATAATCTAGCTATTGTGAATTGAGCAGCTATGAACATTGATGTGGCTGCATCACTGTAGCAATCTGATTTTAAGTCCTTTGGGTATAGGCCAAGGAGTGGGATAGCAGGGTCAAATGGTGGATCACAGAGGAAGATCTACAAGCAACAGATTTATGAAAAAATGCTTGCTCTATTTCTATGAGGTCCATCATTGGGATTTTAATTGGAATTGCATTGAATTTGTATAGCACTTTTGGAAGTATGGCCATTTTGACAATATTAATTCTGCCTCTCCAAGAACATGGGAGATCTTTCCATCTTCTCAGAATCTCTTTAACTTCCTCTTTAGTGTTCTGTAGTTCTCATTGTAGAGGTCTTTCACTTCTTTTGTTAGATTGATTCCCAATATTTTATTTTGTTTGAGGTTATTGTGAATGTGGTAGTTTTCCTAATTTCTCTCTCAGAGGATGCATCACTTATGAATAAAAATGCATTATATTTATGAGCATTAATTTTATATCCTGCTACTTTACTGATGTCTTGTAGATTTGTAATGTTGTGCTGCACAATTTATTCCAGAGTCATCATCCAGTGGTCCACATACAAATTCGTACTTGTGTAAAGTGAAGTGCTTGGGTGTTTATTCTGTGGGGAGGGAAGGCCTTTCCTACCAGTTCCTATGCCAGGAAAGCTAAAAATACATATGCTTAATGAGGTATCACTTGTAAGCTTCAGGATAGAGTCAGCAATGGGGGAGGGCCTTTAAGTCCTCAGCAACTGCACTTGTGATCTGTAATTATCTTTGCTTACACAATGATCTGGCCCCAACTTATTGGTGTATTGGCATAGAGCTGAAGAAAGTTGCTAGAATGTTTGGGGAGTCCACTCACAAGGACAACATTTTTCTCGATTTCCTTCAAAGAAGAGGGCTTCCCCTCCAATACCCTTCTGCATTTAGTGTACAAGAGATATGCTTACTCCTCCTTGTTTGAATATTCAATTTCCATGCTTTCCACCACTCCTGTCTTTCAGTTGGATGCATGTTGAAATGTCGTGTGATGCCCTGTAACACAGTGCTCATCTTTCCTTCATCAGGCACTTGTTTTATCCCTCAATATCACGTTTTTGGAGGTTCATTATTACAGAGCATGTGACACTGGCCTGTTCTCAGAATCTTCACGCTGCTGGTTAATGTGCCTTGAAAATATGCAGAAGGTCTTTGGTCAGAGAAGTAATAGGTATGTTAAGGGAATTACACCTTCAGCAAAGACAAATTGTGGAAGTGTTTCTGCAGCAAGGGGTGAGTGGAAGGGCCCCAAGGAAAATTTTAGCAATACGATTTCTGAGTGCACATTAATTGTAAGCACACAGCAGAAATATTGGGGTCTAAACAGTGGAGTGAGCATAAAATGTCACTCCTAGGTTCCCACCAACTTATTAGCCCCCACCCTAAATGTTATGTGATGAACACCTACCTCAACATTTTGGGGAGCTTAGCTACTCCTCACTTGTACTTAGATGTCCTAAATCCAAGATTCAAGCTGTCTCTTGTTGCAGGATTTGTGGAAGGGTTTAGCATCACATTAGAGTTGGTGTGTTGCTTCCCAGTTCAAACTTCACCTAACCCACAAAACTTCCCCACATTTTCCTCTTCTCTGAAACTTCATTTGCCATCATTATGAGTAGCTACTAATGCCCTAGACCAGTTTCAAACTCAGCAATGCACTCAGTGAGTCCAGATTAGCAGGAGTGTCAATGTAGGTCCATGTTCCTGGGGCATAAGTGCAGTTTGAGACCCACCTGTCCACAGACACTCCTGCCTTTATCCCTGGTCTACTACTCCTGGCATGGACCATTGCCTGCAGGGGCTCCCCATTCCCAAGAAATCATAATACCTTCTGTGGTCCAGTGAGCACATCAACCCCTTGCAAGCATGAACAGTATGGCAAACTGTCAGGTTTCAACAGGATCCCTTATCTTGGATGAGGGTGGATGTCTCCATGCCCAAGTAAGCATGCTCTCTGCACACCCAGATTCATCTCCTGTGTTCACCAGTTAGGATCCCATTTGTGGGAAACCCATAACCCCTGGTACTCATGTGATTCCTCTTCGCACTTCCAAGCACAGTTGGGAAAAATTCTCTTGAGGGTTTCTCTGCAGTAGCAAGAATCTGAAGAGCTATTGGTTGTTATGGCAACCATGATGCCATTTCCTCTATCATATGTCATTTCTTTTACTATAGGTGGTATGTCCAACACAGCTAGGACAATGGCCCAGTCATTCTTGGAAACCTAAGTTGATCCAGGCACAGAAACAAGCCCTGGAAAGATACAAAACCTGCATTCTCATAAATGAGTCAGAAAATTCCACATCCTTCCAAACCAAAATCCTGCATTCCAGTCCCTTCCACTCTGCATGTTTTGGCCCTTCTTTCTCTTGCTCTCATATCCCAGGAGCACAGGGAAACAAGTTAGGCATTTCTTGAGTGGCATCAAACCTGGGGTAGCAGCATTTTGCCAAGAAATGGAGGGTTGACAATTTAATGGATAGAACTTTCCTCAAATAATTTCACTGAAAGGAATGTGAGAGAAATTCCTGCAAATATATATATGCTGGAAGTTTGAAAATTGTAAGTGGATGATTTTCTCTTTTAGCAAATATTATTCATGCATTCAGAGACCCTGTGATCCATCACCTCTTCCAATTCCCTGCACAGATTTACTCACTCTTCCTCTCCAAGATGCTGAGACATTCTGTAGATAGGGAAACAAATATTTCCCAGGAAAATCACTTTTTCAAGCACCCACCTACCTGAGGAGAAAAAGAAGATAAAGAACCACCACTGGGGTATGCATTTGGCCCAGTTGGCTAGAATTTTCTCAAGGAAAAGGCCAGCAGGAATGAGAAGAAAGAGACAATTGTGAACAGTTTGTAATGGGAAGGACTTGGTCTTCAGGTGTGAAATATTCCCTCAATTTCCTTTAGTCCCAAAATCATAGCATATAATAATTTCAACAAAGAACTACTTCTCCTAGTGCCAAATGCCTCCATGGATCCCTCGGTTTATTTTCTGCTCATTGAGGAGCAGCAACTCTCTTTTATCTTAAAGGGACAGTGATAAATCTTTTCTCATTATGACTACATAGACATTGGGATTTGACCTGCCAAAAAGGTTTCTGAATAGTTTATTTTTTGCCACAGCATTCTAATGAATTTGATAGAAGTTATATGGCTTTCCCTTGGGTCATTTTTCTGCAAAGCATATCACATAGTCTGGTCTGCCCAACATGCATGTATCTACCTTAAAGAGCCTCTTCAGGTCATGCAAACTCACTAGTGTCTGAACATTTCCTCTTCTGTTCAATCAAGTGAACACAGAACGATAGGATAAGTCTCAGATTTAATTGGAAGCCCATTCTAAAGAGAGTATTAAGCAAACAGCTGTGGTGCCAGGAAAAACTGCAAAGTGGAGACCTAGAGTTCTTGAGTCTGTATTCCTCAAGATGAGACATCTCACAGGAATGCAGTGGTTGAAAATGTCTCATTAATATGCTGGCAAGTGTATTGCATCAGCCAATTCTACAACATGAAAATGCTCACTAGGGCCTAAAATGGCTTCTTCTCCATTGTCAATATTTTAAATACAAGTTGAGAGATATTGAGGCTTCAGTGTCCCCTTTCTGCAAGGAATGACATTCAAAATTTCACTGGCAATAATGTTTGCAAAGGATAAACTTTCTGGGGCACACCTCATTCTCTCTGCAAAAGAAGTGGGCTTCTGCACCTCAACATTGTACCACAAACCCCAATATCAACTTGAAAACTGAGAGATGTAGACAAAACAAAACTGCAGGTGACCCTGAATGTAGTCATTTTGTTGTGCTTTGCATGATTATGCACATAATTTATTAAATACTTGAATGAATTTGCATTGAAAACATAAGATTACTTCCACTGATATTATTCAGCAGCTCCAGGGGTTAAGTAAAACTTTATTTCCATGTATCACTACAGATTCAGATTCATTACTAATGAAGCATTTTCTCAGACTTTTGTAACTTTTGAGGAATGTTTTAAGAGATACTTTGCAGGGATGGGTGAAGGATGGTATGTTCTGGATTTTAGCAAGAAAATGAGAATGATTTGATTCTAAAATTAGCACAGGGATGACCTATGAGCACCTATTTAAAATAATCCTATTGAAGAAATGAAATCAGGGACATTAGTTACATGGAAGGATTGGTGTGGATGCCTGTAATCCCTTTAAATAAGGACTAGCAATGTAAAATGCAATATTATGTCTGTATCCTGTCCCACAAGTCCTTTCACAACTTTCATAATTTCATTGTTTTCTCTGTTTTTCAAGTTAAGATTTCAATGTATTGTGTCTTCATTGTTGCATTTTTACAGAGATATTTTTGATTAGATTTGCAATGTTGTACTGCACAATTTATTTCCAGAGATATCATTCAGTGGGCTGTATGCAAATTTGTAACTGTGTACATTGAAGTGCTTTGGTGTGCGTGCTGTGGTGAAGGAATGTCTCTCTTACTAGGTCAAATGTCAGGAATGCTAAACCTTCATGTTCCTAATGAGGTATCCCTTTTAAGCTTCAGGGTAGAGTCAGCAAAGGGGGAGAGCATTTAAGTCACATGAAATTACAGTTTGTTTTTGTAACCATCCTTGATTACTGAATGATCTTCCCCCTTCTGCTTGCTGTATTTGCATAGCACATTGTAGCTGAAGAAAGTTCTGGGAATATTGGGGAGACTACTCAAAAGGACAATCACTTTTAGATTACCCTCACAGAATTTGTTTTCCTCTCCAACACCCATCTGCATTTAGTGCACAAGAAATATCCTTTAGTCCTCCCTTTTTGAATATTCCACTTCCAGATGTCCTACCATTCCTGTCTTTCAGCCCAATTCTTGTTCAAATTTCATGTGATGCCCTGTAGCAATGTGCTCATCCTGCACGTATCAGGAATTCTTTCATCCCTCAACCTCACACTTTTGGAGGATCATAGTTCCATGGTATGTGACCCTGGGCTGTGATCAGCATCTTCAATCTGCTGGGTATGGTGTCCTTTGAAATGTGCAGAGGGTCTTTGTTCAGATTTGTGATAGGCAAGTCAAGAGAATTACACTTTCACTAAAAACACAGTATTAAATTTTTCTGCATTGAAGTGTGAGTTGAAGGGATCCTTGCAATTTCATAGAAAACACATTTTCTGAGTGCACCCTAATTGTAAGATTAGTGCAGAGGTGGTTGGGCATGTCCAGTAGAATGAGCATTGGAGCTCTCTCCTCTATTGCCAGTGAATTGCTACTCTCCATCCAAAATATTTAGTGATGAACACCCTCCTCAACACATTGGGGAGCTCAGTCACTCTTCACTTGTACTTAGAAGTCCTAAATCACAAGTTCCAGCTTGTGATTCATTGGGACATTCATGGAAAGATGTGGCATGACACCAGAGTTGTTGTGTTGTTTCACCGTTCAATCTTCACCTAACCCACCTAGCCGCCCCACATGCTCCTCTTCTCTGAAATGTCAATGGCCATTCTTTTGAGGGTCTGCTAATGTCCTAGGCCAGTTTCCCAACTCAGCTATGTACTGAGTTAGTCCAGAGCATGAGGAGTATTTTCATAGGTCCATGCCCCTGGGCCTTGTTTTAGGCTGGAGACCCATCTATCCTTTGGTACCCACACTTCTCTCCCTCGTCCACTTCACCTGGTGGGGACCAATTGCCTGTTTGTTGTCCCCATTCCCAGGAAATCATAATGACTGCTGTGACAGAGTGAGCACTCTGCTGCCTCAAGGATATGACCAGTATGGCAAACTGTCAGCTTTTAAAATGGTCCATTATCTTGGATGAATTTCCATGCCTCAAATTCCAAGAGAACATGCCTTCTGCACACCCTGATTCCTCTTCTCCTCTGTGCAGGTAAGGATCACCTTTGTGACTGACAAAAGACCCCTAGGACACACCTGCTTCCTCTTCCCACTTCCCAGCACAGCTGGAAATGAGTTTTTCTTGATCGTTCCTCAACAGTAGCCAAAATCTGAAGAGATCCTGGTTGCCCTGGTAACTGTGATGCCATTGTGGTGTCATATGGCCTTTCTGTATCTGTAGACTGTTCAGCGCAGTTATAACAGTCAAGCCATTCTTGGAAACCCAATTTGCTTAATGCCCA
>JAJEJO010041364.1:0-19291 GCA_020662805.1 Glaucomys volans | reverse complement strand
CAGGTCCCATCAAAATCTGTCTTGCACCTTCACCACCACCAAGGAAAAGTTAGTCTTCCCTATAAAAACATTCATAGCAACAACTAGCTCTCCAAGATGAAAATCTGAACATCAGTCTGGCAAGTCACTCAGCTTCAGTCCTTCTCCTTCCTGTAACTTTATTAACTGAGCTTCTCCTTTCACATCTGCTTCTAAGTAATTGTAGGCTTCTTAAAGTAGGGACTCTGATTCGGCTGGTGGTCCTCCAGCGCTGGTACAGGGCATGACACATGGAGACCATTTTAAAGTGCTCATGGTACGAAAATCTGCACGCTCTATTCAAGAATGTGAGCATACAAAAGTCCCCATTTGAGATATCCCAAATGCCCTGTCCCAGACTGTCAGATGTCCATGCAGTGGTTGATTTAATTCAGCCAATATTTATATTATTGCTTATGTCCATTATTCTTAAGAGGCATAGAAATGGGATAGGATGATAACCTGGTGTCAGGTGCAAAGTGGATGAATTACAGAGTGTCAGGCTGAATTGTCACCGTATTTGGCAAATGTGCATTTCTTCTACCAGAAAAGGGGGAATAGGTTTATGTCTCACTATTTTTAAAACAACTGTGACAAAATATTTTGAAACTACTCTGGTAGAATCATTGCAGGGAAAATGGATCTTTTCATACTCATTTTTTATTATTTTATTTTTATTTGTTATTGGTTCTTTGTAGTTATACTTGACAGGAGAGTCCATTTTGATATAACTATTCCAGTGTGGACTATACCTAATTCTAATTAGGTCCCCATTCTTGTGGCTGCACATGATGGTGAGATTCCCTGTGGTGTGTTCACATGTGTTCATAGGTGAGTCATGTCAGGTTCATTCCTCTGTCTTCCCTTTTTCTATCCCCTGTCCCTTCCCTTCATTCCCCTTATCTATTTGACTTAACTTTTATTCTTCCCCACACTCTGCACACCCTTATTGTGGGTTAGCTTTCACATATCAAAGGAAGCATCTGACCTTTGGTTTTGGGGGGTGGTTTATCTTCCTTAGCATCATAGTCTCCAGATCCATTAATTTTCTGGCAAATGTCATAAAGTCATTCTTATTTATGGCTCACTAGTACTCCACTGTTTAGTTACACCACATTTTCTTTATCGCTTCCTCCACTGAAGTTATGTTATAGAGTTATAGTAACAAAAACAGCATGGAATTGGTCACAAAACACACAAGACAACCTTTAGGACAGAATAGAGGACACAGAGAAAAACCCATGGCAATACAGTTGCTTCATACTAGACAAAGACTCCAAAAAGATACAGGGCAGAAAAGATAGCCTCCTCTTCAACAAATGTTACTGGGAAAACTGGAAATTCACATGTAAGAGAATGCAATTTGACCCCTATCTCTCAGCCTGCACAAAACAGCTCAGAGTGGATCATGACCTGGTTACAAGACCAGAATCCCTGCACAGTGCTGGAAGAAAATGGACACTTCAACTCCAACCTATTGGCTTAGGAACTTATTCCCTTAGCAAGATTCCTGAAGCATGAGAAGTCAAATCAATAACCAATATATGGGATGGCATCATACCAAAAAGCTTCTTCACAGCAAAGGAAACAATCAAGAGCGTGAGGAGAGGGCCTGTAGAATGGGAGACAGCCTTGGCTACCTACACCTTGGCTGTATTTTGAAACTTCTTCCCTCCACCCCACCCAAGGCAAGCACTTAATGCTGCAAGTGGTGTAACACAGGAGTCTGGTGTGAAAGAGTGGATGGTGAGATCTTCTCAGTTTAATTATCATTTGTCTTTTGATGCATGAGTTGGTTACAAGAATTATTACACTTCCAAGCACAGGGATTTTAAAAATCATCTTGCTGGCTTTTTCCCTTAATAGCATTGTGATAAGCAAAGTAGTATGAAGTGCATTGTGCCTGGCCCATGTGTGGTCTCTGTTACCCCTGGAACTGCTCCACGTGTGCTTGTTAGGAATGTGTCCTGCCCAGAGGTTGGATGCATTCAAGTTCATTCACACACCATCCATGCTTTCACCACTCACATGCCATATCCTCTTACTGAGGGTTTTGGGTCTATGTCTGTTTTCATTTCTGTTTTGTTGTTTCTTGGTTGTCTTATCTAGCACTTACTAAGATGCAGGTTAACATCTCCAGCTCTGATGGTGCTTTTGACTAGACTGTTTCAAAAATTTAGAAAGTTCTCATCATTATTTCTTCAAATATTCCAGTGCTTTTTGGAATATCTCATTCTGGCACATATATTTCATTCTAATTTTCCTTCTTTAGATATGTTTATGTCTCTTGCTGCCTGTTAGCTTTTCAAGTATCTTTTTCAATTCTGTAGAGTTATAGAACATTTTATATTGGTGTCCCTTACAATGTTTGATTTTGTGGATCCCTTACTGCCTTGCATGACTTCTCACGCTTGATATCTCCTCTCCTTCACTTTGGGTAATTGCTAATCATGACCCAATCATTTTCTTTGGAACTTGTTGGCAAGACACATGTGGAGCCTGAGTGAAGTTGAGTTCTTCCAGGGGGCCTGCAGTTTATTGCAGCCTACCAAACTGGGACTTGTTTCAATTTGATTCTCTATTTGTGGATGAAGAGACCACACTGGGACACCCTGTGCTTCCTATTGTCCTGGGCACTCACTGCCACCCATGTACATCCACCCACCTCCAAAAAAAACACCTTTATAAGGTAGTTTTACATCTTCTGGGTGGGGGTAGAGTTCTCATTGGTCCTTCTGCTGTGGTGGAGACTTCTAGGAGCTGCTTGATGCAGGACCATTGACCTGGCCTTTGTTGCAAGCCCTGTGCAGCCCTCACACATGCTCAGCACTATAGGATTCTGCACACCAGTCCAGGCAACAGCAGGCATTCATTGATTTTCAATGCTCTACAGATTACTAGATGCGTGACATTCATTATCATCAAATGTAGAATTAACAAAAAGACATGTGTGGCAAAAGTCATGCCTCATCTGATAAGCCAAAATCTCAAATATTCCAACGTCAAAACATTGGAGCCACAATGTGATGCTACAAGTAGAAAATCTCACACCTGACCTTAAGGGAGTGTTCACAGTCAAAACACATGTGTGCTAAATATATTGCATAAAATTACCTTCAGGTTATGTGTAAAGGTGTGTGTGAGGCACATGTAGATGACTTGTTCAGACTTGGGTTTCATCCTGTTTTGGAATTTTGTTAAATTTGGTCTTTTTAATTTAAACTAGCAGGTTCAGGGTTGAAGCCACCAGGCGAATACAGAAATACAATCAATAAAAATACATTTATTAGTTAAGGAAAAAGACAATAATGAAAGTAATATGTACAAAGTGCACCCTGGCCAAACAATCTCTCACCAATCTGCACTGGAAAACGTCATAGGCACTGCCACACTAATCAGCACTGGAAAGTTAGCATCACAGGCAATGCAGCAATTCTCACTGAAGCAATTAAAATCCACCATTCTCGTCCAGTCCTTCTTTTTTATAGTTTTTTAAGTGGACATATGAGTCATTGCCTGTGCTATGAAGCCAGCCACATATATTATTATAAAACTTGAGTTCCCGGATCTGGCCAGGAGCTGAGTACCCAAGGATATTGTTGTTATGTTCTGTTTCACTGGAGCTCAAAATGTTCCAGAATGCTCATGGGATTCCAAACAATGTTATATTTTTCATTTGTCCACTCCTTCTATTATGTCTACCAAACATTCTGACCTTAAGCAGCTCACCATCAAAAACCATAAACTAAACTATTAGAGATTTTCCATACACATCCTCAAGACAACTTATGTAATTAAAAATATTCCAAAATCATAGAATTTGGATATTTTTCTCCCATTTTGGCATAAACAAACTCAACCTTTCTGTCTCTGAGTGTGTGTGCTTGTGTGTGCATGTGCCTTCATGTGGGTGTGTGCCATCAGATCCAATATTTCATAGCTCCCCTTGAAAATTTACTCAGAAAATGCAATCTGCCCTACTCCCAATACCAAAATGTCATTTTGATCAAATGGCACATTCTTTCATTTAGGGTTGTATGTGTCCCCTAGGAATCACTGCTAAAATAAATATATTCAAATCATCAACATCATACAGATTATAGAAAAATCGTATTTTAAAAATACACATAGTTTAAGCAGCAAATGTATAATATAGTGAGAAAATGTTACTAAACCTATAAATAACAAAGACCTAAGTACAAATTATATATAGAATTGATGACTTCAAAATGTCCAGCAAATATTTCAGAAATAAATATGAATGGTCAATGGTCATTCAATGCTTCAGCACTGCCCAGAGAGACAAGAGCAAATTGTTCATAGGAGGTTCCATTGGTGACCTTGAGCCTCCAATGCCTCATAAGTGGGAGGTTTGGGATGGACCCAGTCATTGCCCTCCTCATTAGGGTAGGTCCTCTTCCTCAGTACAAAGTCATACTTGACACAGGGATTCATCCCGTTGAAAATGTTTGCATTGTAAGAAAGCGTCAATTCTGGGTAGTGAGGGGCAGGTGTGGAAGGTGGCACTTGAGACTTGCACAGCAGGACACCCCAACATCTGGGAACCTCAGCCAGGAAAGGCCTGAGTTCCAGACATGAGAGCTCTCCAGATCAGCTCCAGTACCCCCAAGGACATCCCCAATAGTCCTCCTCCCTGAGGAAAAGCAATGTCTAGGACTTTGACAGACCTAATGTCTGTTGCTTCCAAAGGCTTTGGTTCCAGAACATCACAGTTGCTCTTGAATCCCTAGGATACCCCAAGGGATTGCATCTGAAATCTCCCACAAAAGGCTCATGTGCTCAAGGTTTGGTCCCCAATTCAGCAATGTACACTGGTGGGTTTGGGGGGAAGAATTCCATGGTGAGTGTTCTGATGTGATCATGAAATCCTCATTCAAGATGAAGACACTACTGGGCAGTGGGAAGAAATGGAAGAAGGTTGGGCATGGTTGGAGGAAGATCTGAGAGGGGGCAGGAGGTGCCCTCAGCAAACATACCTTTTCCCTGTGGGCTCCTCTTTATCCTCATTCTCCTAGTGCTATTCCTCCTCCCCTTCCTATCTTTCTGTCCTTCCCTCTCTCAGCCTCCTTCTCTCTCTGCCATTCTATCCCCTGGTGGGCAAGTGCTGAGTAGCTTGCAGCTGCCACACGCTCTGCCACTATGGCCAGCCTCAGTTCAGAACCAAATGGAAAGCTAGGAAACCCAGAGCCCAAAGAGGTTTCTTCCTCTAAGTTAGTTTCCTCAAGCATTGTCACAGTGAGGAGAGTATGACCAAACAGACGCCTCATTGGAGCCATGCTTCTGCCACTGTTGGTATCCAATTCCATGTGGTCCAGGCATCCTAGAATGGAGGCCACACTCCAAATGCTGCCCTACTGAGAACAATCATTCCAAAGAACAGGAAAGGGACTGCTTCACTCCCACATTTTGCTATGGTCCAGGGATGCTGCAAACCACAGTGAGTTTCAGACTCCCAGCGAGTCCCTCGTCTGAACACCTGTTTCCTGCAGCCCTCCTCTAACAAAGTGCCTGTTCTCAATCAAGAGAATGAGTTTGGATGTGTGTACCTCTGCCATGAATTTCTGAGCCTACCAAGGACTTAACATTCTGCTACCATAAAGTCTACTAACTTAACAGACTTAGTGGACTAAGATATGAGAGAATGTATCATAGACATGTTTGGGATGTGGACAGATTGGGATCATGGCTGCTGTGGGATTTTGGCTCCCCAAAACAAAACAGCAATGGCATTATTTACAGATCAGCTTTGTGGCATGCCTGCTTAGGAAGCCCTCATCTGACTTCAGTGAGGGAAAGTGACCTGGCTATATTGCTCACATCTAGGCAAGTGGACTCAGGCACAGAGGACTTGGTAATTGGTCCAATGTCAGACCACTGAGGCTGTCTCCCAGCCTGTTCTTGTCTCAGATTTAGTCCTGTTTCTGCTTACTACAATACTGACAATGCTCTGCACACGGAGTGGATTTCTGCTCCTACACAAGGCTTTAAATGTATCCATTCCATCCTTAGCCCCTGTGTTCCCATGTTCCTCTGAAAACACTCCTCTCAGTGAGCCATGGAGCCACATCAATCCTGAAAGAATGCTTGCTCCTCCCTCCTTACTGAGGTCAGCATTGAATGCCAGTTGCTGTCCAGGGTTGGACACCTGGTGGGGAGATGCACTAGGTCCTGGGGCTGATCGTAGAACCTAGAGACATTTTCACCAGTCTCAGTGCAGTTTTCTTTGTGCATGAGGCCCACCACTCCCTGGTGGAGTGTTCTTCTGGGTCAGATACTACTACTTTGGGCTGCAAATTGACCTGAGTACACTTCCTCAACCTTTCTCCCCATCATCTGATTGTCCCACTTACTCTGCTGGGGGGAGATGATTTGCCCCAGTTCATAGTCTTTCAGATTCTCCTCTTGTGGCAACAGTTGTTCCAGTTCCCGTGAATGATGGCAGGTTCCCTATCATTGTAGGTCACCTGCCTCAGTGTGGAAGACAGGCACTCAGGAAATGAACCTTGGGGTGACTACCCAATAACAGTGTCAGGAACATGCAGGGGGAACCTCAGCTCTAAGTCCAAGGGCACCATCTCATTACTCTACCACCCGACGGTGGCCTCCTGGTAATCACAGGGGTCTCTCTAAGGGCTATGACACCATCCTCCTACATGGTCTGCCTCTCCCTGCCATTGCCCTTTGTGGAGCCACATTTCACTCAGGTTCAAAGGACCCCACAGGCTGGGTACACAAACACTCTCATCCCACCAACATGGAAGGAATGGGCCAGTGACCTCCTATATTCCAGGTCTGCTCAGGAATGCAAGGTGCATTTGGGAGTGGCCCAGGCAGAAACCCAAGAGACTTTGGTTCTGATTGCCAGGGCACCAAACAGACTCAGGAAGAGGACCATGCATGTGAGTGCTCAATGATAGCCATGGGAGCTCCTGGCCTCCAGAGGCTCAGTACTGTCTAGGATGTGGTAGGACACCTCATTCAGCAAGAGTGGTCATTGGAAAGGGCTCCTGTACTGCAGGCTACCTGGAGATTTAGTGTGCTCAATCCACATCAGTATCCATTCTGCAGAGAGATCCTCAGCTCCTTGTTCAAGGAACAGGAAGAATTTCATATTCATCTCTTGCTCCATGGGCACCAGCATTCTCCATCCCATCCAGTGGAGCCTGCAACCTAGATGCTGTCCTTTTCTCATCTCCCACCAAGACCTGCCTCTACACTTCTGGTCTACACACTGCCATCCAACACACAAACTCCCTCACTAACGAGGGGGTGGACATGGTCGTACTCTCCCTCGAGTCAGGTCAAGCCCTCAACAGTGACCTCTCTCTTCTTTATTCCCATCTATCTTTTCTGACCATCCAGAACTTCCAATTCAAGAGGGTATGAGTAGTTCATGGTATTAGATTTGTGCTTGTTCCCTGCCCTGGGATAAGCACCAGGGGACACCCCTGCTGCCAGGCTTACCAGGACATCTTGTAGTCGTTTTCACTCTGCTGCTCAAGCCTGACATGAATGAGGCAGCTGTCTCCCACCTGTTTGTTGTACTGGGGACATGAGGATCTGCCAATTATGCATCTGATGACACTTGACTTCTTCTTTCATTGGGTAGCCGTGTGCTTGGGCCAAGCCTTTTCAGCAGAGATGCCTCTTAAAACTGGGCTGATGTTAGACACCATGGCACAGGCCTTGGGAGTTGATTCTGAGAACTGTGAGGGATGGAATATCGGCAAAGTCCAGAAACTAAAGGCCACCCTGCCTGTCAGCTTGATCTATTGGCATTCAAGAACATATGTCCAGAGCCTGAGGCTTCTTGTTTCTTTGTGTGGATAAAGAATAGCACCTGGAGTAAAGAGCAAATAAGGTGGGTGTTTACCTCTTTTCCCTTGACCTTGACCCCCTTGTTGATGGGTCTTTTTCCCAGGATAAAATGATACTTGACTCCAGGATTCATGGAGAACAAGATCGTTGCATGGTCAGGGACTTTGATTTCTAGAGAGAGGTGTAGAGATTGGGAGGTGATACTCAGGATTATACCACAAGGCACCCCCAACACCTGAGAGTCTCTGCCCGGTGAGGCCTGAGTCACAGACTTGAGAACCCTCCAGTCCAGCTACACTTCCACCAAATTCTTCCTCGATGAGTCTTCCCTGAGGAAAGCTTATGCACAGGATCTAAACCAAACTAACACCTTTCAATGAAAAACCACCTTGGACCAAGGACCTTCTCAGTTCAGGTTGGATCTGCCGAGGAGACACTGCTAAGCATTGCATCAGGAGTTGCCCCCAAAGCCTCATGTGCTCCATCTTTTCTCCCAGTGCAGCCATGTTCTCACATGGGTTTGGGGAAGTATTGGATGTTGAGTGCCTTCACCTTGCCAGTGAATTCATCCATTCATAGATGAAGACACTAATGACAGGTGTGATATATGAGTGCTCTGT
Organism: Glaucomys volans; assembly: GCA_020662805.1. Classification (NCBI taxonomy): domain Eukaryota; kingdom Metazoa; phylum Chordata; class Mammalia; order Rodentia; family Sciuridae; genus Glaucomys; species Glaucomys volans. The sequence continues at coordinate 10,814 of JAJEJO010041364.1, read as the reverse complement.
TGGGAATAGAGAGTTCAACCTCAGCAGGTTTATGCCCTGAAGACCTGTATTTGTTCTCTAGGTGAGCTCTCCTTTCTCCTGTATTTCTTCATAATCTGTCTTGTTCTCCCTATTGCTATTCTTCTGCTGCTTCTCTTCTTCCTGCATTTTCTTTGACACTTTCTGGGTCTTTTTCTTGATCCTTTTTTAATTCTTCTTGTTCTTCTTCTTGTTTCTCCTCCTCCTCCTCTTCCTTTTTCTTCTCCTCCTCCTCCTCCTAATGCCCTTCTTGTTGTTTTTTCCTTATTCCAGTTCATCTCCTGATCCTCTTCCCACTCAGGCTCATACGTTTCCTCCTCCTTCTTTCTCTAAGAATAGTTGGCCATGCTCTGTGAAGCACAAATCTACCACCCACTTCTGCCCAGATGCAGCTCTGATCAGGACCCCAACATGGAATCAGTTCTCAATGAGTGGAAAGTGGTGAAACCAGGAGCCAATGTATAATTTCCTCATATCTTCATCATTGTCACAGTCATGGAAGCCTCCCTGACAGAGACCCCCATTTTGTCCAGGCTTGTGCCTGTGGCAGTGAACACCTTCAACTGGACCAGGCTTTCTACAGTTGAAGCCAAATCCCCAAAGTTTTTGAATGTAAACAAGGCTTCCAAAGTCTAGGGGACAGCCAGCATCACTGCAACCCTCCTGCCGTAATCCATACATGCCGTAATACCTAGTGGGTTCCAGGCAACAAGCTAGTCTTCCTTTTGGACATCAATTACACACAATCCTCCACTGGACAGGAGCCTGCTTTCAACCAATGCTGGGTTAGGTATCTCTATTTCTGTTATCACTTTACTTGACTATCATTTTTTAATTCCTTATGTTTTCACTAATCTTGGACCAGGGAAATAACCCACATTTGCAGCCCATTTTATTCTGAAACAGGGTCTCACTAAGTTTCTGAAGCTGATTTTGGACATCTGATCCTCCTGGCAGCCTCCCATGCCACTGAGATTCCTAGCCACAGTCACCTTGACTGCCTCCTTGGAATATCTTGACCTCAGTCTTCCTTGTGTGTAAGACATGGCCAAGCTAACCAGCTTGGTGTGTGGAAATGTGAGAGAACTGACAATATGTGCCCTGGAGTTGATGGGTTCTACTGTGGACAGATTGGGATCATGGATGCTTTGAGCATCTCTCTCATAAGAAAGGAAATGGCAATGCCATTACTTCCAGATCAGCACTGTGACTGATGTGCTTTGGATCCCCTTATTTGATGCTGGAAAAGACATTCCAATGAGGATGTTCTGATCTCTTTTGAAAATGGGCACCAAGGCACACAGGACTTGCAAATTGTCAAAAATACAGAAAGAAATAGAAATGCAAACAGGCTCTCCCCTGGCTTTTCTGTATTCTTGGCTGAGTCCTGTTAGCAGAGGCTACAATACTGACATGTTTCCCAAAAGGCAGGACTTCTCCTGTTCTACACATGATTTTGAACAGGTGCTGCTTCAGTTCACATCAGTGCTGTTCCCACATGCACCCCCTGATGTCCTCATCTTACTAGGAAGGAATTCCTTTCAATGAGCCATGAAGCAAACCGCTGCTTCAAGACCCTCTATTTTTTGTGCCTCAAAGATATTAACTTTGCAATGCCTGATCAGGTCCAGGGAATGACACATTTTTAGGAGGTTCAGCAGTCCCTGGGGCAACATGGAGAAGCTGCTGGCGTTATGGTCCCCATCATTGCAGTTTGTTTTGTGCAAAAGCCCACCACACCCTGGCTGCTTTCTCCAACCAAGAAACACTTCCTTTGGCCTGTGAATGATCCTGAGCCCACTGTGGATCATTTCTTCCCACCATCTAATTGTCCCACTTACTCTCATGTGCTGACACAATTCGCAGCAGGTCAAAGTCTTCTGGATCCTCGTTCTCGAGCGAGTGTTGCTCTAAGGCCCTGCGGATGATGTCCTGAACCTTCTCTCAGCAGGTCACCTGATCAGGGTGGGAGAAATGTCATCAAGAATGACTTCTGGAGTACCACTTCAGAGGAGGGTGGTCAAGGACATTCAGAGACACCTAAGCTCCATGGAAAGGGTGCCAACGTGTTATCCTGCTAACTGACGGTGGCCTCCTTGTAGTCTCATAGGGTCTTGTGATGTGCTATTAGACCAATCCTGATACAAAAGTCTATGTGTACCTGCCATGCCTACTCTGGGAAAAAGGACCATTCTACCTGTGTGCTGAAACACACTCATCCCACCAAGATGGAGGAACGGGCCCATGGCCTCTCTGCCAAGTAAGCTGTGACTTAGAGGCTGCATCTCTGGTTGGATCAGGTGGATACCCTAGAAAATTTGCAACTGACTGCCAGTGTACAAAACAGACTTAGACACAAGCACATTCACTTGACTGCTTAATGATAGCCATGAGAGACCCTGGTCTCTGGGGGTCAGTGATGGCCTGGTTGTAATGAGGTACCTGACTCATCAATGGCAGTCATTGAACATATCTCCTCTGCAGCTGGACACCTGGGGAATTAGCAGGCATAGTCCACTCCCATAGAATTCTGCAAAGAAACCCTTTAGCTCCCTATTCACTGACATGCAAACTCTGACATTCCTGGGATTTGGCATGAGCCCCAGGTGACCCTGACCAAAAATATCACACCTAAAGAGGATTCATTTCCTCCTGCCAGCAGCTTGGCCCCTCCTACAGAAATGAGAAGTCACTCCCACTTCCTCTGCTCCAACCTCCTATTGGAGTATAACTCATGCATCAAGAATACAAGGTATAGACAGTGCAAGCCTGCACCTTAGAGATTTCTCTGATCTCAGCTGTCCCCCAGAACTTGCTTTTGCACTTCGAGCCTGCAAACCCCACAACACACAGTCCCACTCACATCTGGAGCTGGGCCAGCTTGTGCTCTCCCTCCTCTCAGGTCAAGCCATTCACACTGACCTCTCTCTTCTTGTTTGACAATACAGTCCACGGTGTTTGCTCTATTTTCCGCCTTCCACGGTGTGGGCACCCAGGAAAGAGCCCTGCTATCAGGCTTACCAGGACCCTCTTTGAAGCTCTCCTGCTCTGCTCCTCTAGTCAAACAAGTACAAAGCAGCTGCCTTCTAGCTGCTCATTGTCATCAGGTGGTGAGGAACTGCTGTTGGTGACTCTATTGATACTGAACACCTTGCTTTTGGTGGCCTCATGCAATTGCTCTGGCTGCTGCTGAAGAGCTGCTGGTGAGATTGTGGCTGGCACTGCAGAAGTTGACTCCAAGAACTGTGGGGAATGGCAACATCAGCAGAGCCCACAAACTGGAACCCACCCCAGCCTGTCAGTTTGCTCCATGGGCATTCTAGAACATATGTCCAGGAGCTGAGGAGCTTTGTCAGTGGATGTGGAGCAGCACCAGGGGTAAAGGGTGAATAAGGTGGGTGTTTACCTCCTTTCTCTTGACCTGGGCACACTTCCTGGTAAGTTTTTTCCTGAGGATGAAATCAAAGTTGACTCGTGGATTTATGGCAAAGAAGACATTGCCATCATCAGGGATCCTCAGCTCTGGAGAAGGAGGGGCAGAGGTGTGGAAGGTGAGTGACACTCGAGGAGTACACAACTGAACACCTCCCACAACTGAGAGCCTCTGCCAGGTCAGGCTTGAGCCCTAGACCTGAGAGCCCTCCAATCTAGATCATGTCCACCAAAGACATCCTCAGTGATTTCCCTGGAGGAAAAACTATGCACAGGATCTAAACCAATCTACCAACTTCCAGGAGAAAGCACCATGGACTCCAGAACCTCTCAGTTCAGGTGGAACCTGCCAAAGAGACAATGCTGGAGTTTTGGTGATGATTTGCCCCCAGTGACTCCAGTGTTGAAGCTTGTCTCCCCAAGGCAGCCATGTTCACACATGCATTTCAGGGATACATTTGATGTTGGATGCCTTGGCCTTGCCAGTGGATTAATCCATTCATAGATGAAGATACTAACAGGAGGTGGTATAAACTGGAGGTATGTTGGGCATGGATGTAGGATGTCCACAATAGGGGTGTGACCTCAGGAACAATGCTTTTTTTATTTTTTATTTTTTGAGAGTCAGCTCATTCTCCATTTCCTCCTCATCATTATGCTTCTGATTCATAGGTCTTTTTTCTCAAACCAAAGTCAGTTCAACTTTGTTGGACACATTGTCTCAGGCAATTAGACAAATATTTGTGAAACACCAGATGAGAAAAAGGAACGTGGAGACCAATAATGCAAAACAATGTTTATAAAAGAGAAATCATGAAGTGGGAAGAGGAAACAATGATTCTATCAGCTCCACCTGTTCTTCTAAACATTATTTAACTTACATGAAGAGAACTCCTCTGACAAACAAGCAAAATAGCTTCTTGCTAGCACACCCCTACCCCATATAGTTAATTTTACAATAAATACAAAAATAACAAATTTACAATAAATGCAAAACTAATAATTTTACAATAAATAAAACACTTGAGAAGTTTTCAATTTTGATGAACTAGAGCAAGTCTTCATGGGATTACCAATTATTGGGGGGCAACTGATAACAGCAAGGTGAAAGGAAAATACAATTGTCTTTATTGTTCCTTTTGGGTGATACAAACAGTGATAGACACAAATTCAAACTATCAATATAGACTTATTGGGAGAAGAAAAAGATTGATATTTATAATCTGTTTATTGTTATATTCCTGTTCTCTGAGTTTCGGAATCTTGTTCTTCTTGTCCTTGGGAGATTTGTTCTAAGTCCACTGAGACTGCCAAAGTCCTCACATGCTCAAGGCTCTTAGAAAAATGCCAGAGTATTTGCATGTAAACAATGTATATCTTCTTCCTGTATTTATGCCTTCTGATGCCTAATACAATGAATGGCAATGTGATTCTCTGTAATACTGTATGATCTAAGAAAAATCTCTGTCCATAGAGATATAATTTCTTTCTATATAGCTTTGATTTGCAGCTGCTGGGATTATGGAGGGAGAAGAATGAGTACAGGGGCCAACTGCATTTTCTTGCTTTGCATGAAGGGGAGGAAAAACTGCAGCCAAGATGAGGGCTTATAGGAGCTGATATCTGGATACATCTGGCCTTCAGGCTGGAAGACTTTGGCAATGTCTGGACACATCTGACTTTCAGGCTGGAAGACTTTATTGAGGAGAATCCAAGCACTTGACTACTGAGGAAGGAATCCAAAATAATAACTTACTCCAAAGGGCATCAATGCATTGGGCTTTCAGGAGAGAGGGGGTCGTTCCACTTGTCTAGGTCCTGTTACACAGATCAGAGAGTAGGTTCAAATACAAAACACTGCAGAGTCTCATGGGGGACCTGGAGAGTGTTGGTGATTTCAGAGAGTGTGAATCCCCAGGTCACTAGGTTCTCTCAGCCAGAAGGAGGGAACCTACCATGACAGCAATTAGGATAAGTGGTGCCAGGAAGCCTTAGTGGGTAGAGATCTGAAGGAAGGCCAGCGTACTTGATAGAAGAGTGTCCCATATAAATTCTTGTTCACCAAAAAGTGTGTGCAACCTTGTGGAGAAACAGACTTTGCACAGCGATCAAGCTAAGAAGAGGTCATGTGATGGAACACAGTCTAAACAGACCCCAAATCCAATGTCTGGTATTCTTGTAGGAAGAGGGGAGTTTAGAGAAAGAGACCCAGGGAGGCTCAGGGAAACAGGTTGTGTGAGGTTTGAGGCAGAGACTGGATGCCCCAGAAAGGAACAGATTGTGGGCAACAGCAGGAGAGTGGGCGAGAGCTAGGAGAGTTGTGGAGGACACTTCCCAGGAACCCTATGAGGGAATGTGGCACTGGGAGATTCTACCCCTTATCTTGAGCCTCTGGAGCTGGAGGGAAGGACACTCTTCTGCTGAAGCTCCCCCCAGTTTGGAGGGTTTGGTTGGAGCAGCCTAGCACCTGCAGGTCTCAGCATGTTGGCTATGCAGGTCAGATCTGGGTCACAGACACACTCTAATGACTGCATGGCCTCAGCCACAAGGCTCAAGAAGCACCAACTCAGGCCAGGTGAGAAAACTGCTAGGCACACACTCTGGGGGCTGGTGTTACTGGGATCAAAGAGTTTGCCTGACAGAATCCTCTGATTGACCTGAGATGGAGCCATAGGAACTGGCTCCAAAGCATTCACATCCTGAACACACTTTTCACTTCAATACACTTGAGAACGATTGACATTTGTTTCTTGTTACCTTGCTCTCCAGCAAATTAGTCTTCAAAAATTCAAAAGATGAACTCATAGAAGCATACAGAAAGGGAGGTTCATTACAGAGGCTTAGTGTAAAAACTAGGACTTTTATTTGTTATTTTTGCTATATTTTAAATGGAATTTCTCCTGCATTACCTCCACAAACCAAATGGGAATGTTTAGCAAATTCCAAATTTGAAGAGAATATATACTAGCCTAAGATGCAGTGCCAAGAATTTCAACACTCCAAATACAGTGTGTGTGTGTTTCAGTGGCGGTCAGAGATTAAATGAGAAAATCCCGCAAAATAAATTAGGAAGATCAGTGCTGTAACCCTACCATTCAAGAAGTGTCACCACCAGTGTCAAGCAGTGACTTAGTCTTAGCAACCATCATCATGAAGAACTAAGGAAATGGAGAAAGGTCCTCAGATGTAAAGGTACAAAATGTGTGATAAGTATGGAGGAGGATGGGTGGGAGAATTCTCCCACTGAAACATAATTAGGGAAGGCTGCACCTGCCGTGAAGTGGCTGGGGTGCCTGGGATCCTGCCACAGACTGGGATTCCAAACCTCACATTCACTGAGTCCAGGCCAGAAGAGCAGGCTATAGTCCAGGGACACTGGGGAGGCCCACTGCCAATGAAGGTCAAGAGTAACAAGGTATCTGCCTGGACTCTTAATCCCCTACTCTAAGCAGGGCTGGACGAGGATGCCAGAGACCAGCCACAGCAATGTGCCTTTACAAGAAAACACAGTGACTGCAGCCTGCATCTGGCTGAATCAGGGCGATGTTTCCGCAAAAGCAAGAGCAATTCCTGCAATTTGAGCAGAAGCTCATGTGCTCATGGCAGAATGGCTGGATTGAGCAATGTGCTGAGGAATGAAATACATGATTAATATCCAAACCATTTGTGGCTCTCCCACATCATCAGGGGTTCTGATTCAATTCTGTAAAAAAGGTGTCTGAAATGGCTTCTAAATATGTTGGGGACTTACCTGTGTGTGTGACTTCTAGGAAAAACATGAGAAAATCTCATGAAGCAATTCTTCTCCCTTCTAACCCATTAGCAATGCAAGCAAACTATGTCATACCTGAAACTTAGTTCTTTCTTCTCAGGTCTTCTTCAAATGAATCATTAATGCTTCTTTTGAAGCGAAGCAGATGCCTGGATTCCCAGGTGCACAGAAGGGTTTGAAGGCACTCTCTTCCTTAAACCAAAGAAGAGAAACAGTTCATTGGTGAGGCACCTAGATTAGAATACATTATCAAAGATCTGTCCTCCCTGGAACCTTCTACATGACCATCTTCCACATTCATGGAACAATGCTTCCCCATGCTCTAAGGGCACAAGACCATGATGCTCATAACCAGGAAGGCAATAAAGACTTGAAGAGAGAAGCCTGAATTGCAGAAGCTGGCCCACCAGGAATGTTGAGCACAGCTACTAGAAAACAAGAGGCTAACTTCAGTACTGACTTCCTGCCACTTACCAAGTACAATACTATTGTCAAGAATAATATGCAGACATTCAAGTAGAAGGTGACACACAGCATCCATTTGTAGAAGTCAGAAACATCTGCACTGGAACAAGTATCTTCTCCTTATTCATAAAATTAATCAGGAAAAAATAAGATGGATGGAAGACTTCTCATTTCACTATTACATATCTGCTGTAATTCCCTATAAATAACACCCCCACCCAAAAAAGAAAGAATGTGTCAGAGATGTGTCAACTTTTCAATGGATGACATTTTAAAAACTGTGTTCTTTACTTCATATTTTTGTATACTCTATTCCTGCCTAATGCTCTTTTAGAAAGGAGCACATAGAATAGAATCTTTTAAAATCTAACATTTGAGGGGCTGGGGATATAGCTCAGCTGGTAGAGTGCCTGCCTCACAAGCACAAGGCCCTGGGTTCAATCCCCAGAACCAAAAAAAAAAATCTAACATTTGATTGTAAATATTACTGGCTATGTCATGCATGGCTAAGTGGAAAGGGGGACTAGTGATAATTAGAGAATGCAATGTTGTAGCACTTGGATCCTGTTTCATATAGAGCATGTGGCAACTATGGAAGCCAGGGAAGTAGCAGGAGTAAGGAAGGTGACTGAACAGATGACCTTAGGGATACTGAGGGTGGGATATGCCAAACTGAAGAACATTGGCAGCTAACCATTGGCATGTGGGTCCTAAACCTTCTACTTTTAAAAAAGGTGAAAAAATGCAGCATTAATGGTAAAATGTCTAAAATCTAAAAGTGGGTAATTTAAATGGTGCTTAATTACACATCTGATATAATGGTCTGCCAATTGTGAATTTTGCTCAAAAAACAGATGATGAGAGATCTAAAGATAAAACCTTTGTCTTCTCCAGGATGCCTACAAATATGTTTCATTTGGTTCAGATGCAAATAACTTTAAATAGAATTTCTGATTTCTGATCAAGTCTATTAAATATTATACTATACAAATCACAAGTTTTCTTTATAGAATATTCTGCAATTTTTTAAGCCTCACACAGAAAATATCTCACAGAACATATAATGGGAATGACCCAAAGGATGAGAAAATAGGTAGGAATCATTCTCAAATGCACACATAAAGTCTGAAGATTAGGAAAGGAACCAGACACATTGCCTATTCAAGACTGCACTCAGGCTGCAGGTGTACCAGGATAGCTAACCCAACAGTGATGGTTCCATGTCACTAAACATGCCTAGCTTTCCTCAGAAACCTGATGCACAGTCAACAACCTCAATTTGATTGCACCTAAACAGTTGCCTAAAACAATGATTAATTTATTTGACCCATTTATTAATACATACAACTTTACCACTTCAACCAAATCACATAAAATTGTAAACAGATACTCATTTGCTTTGATACCTTTACTTCCTTTCATTACCCAAAGGGATCAATTCCATACTTCAAGTGATACAGATTTATTACAGAATGTCTAAGATCCTGAGGATCTGTTTTATCTCAGTCCATGTTATTGCCTCTTTACTTTCTTATTCTGTATATAATAAAATATAACTTCATGTTTTGAATATATCATCTAATAGTTTTCTTTCCAAAATGGTAGACCAATTTCTGTGCTCACTTACTATTTAGGAATTTTGCTAATTGAAAGTACTAGAGGACCTATTGGCATGTGGGTCCATTACAAGGACCTATAATCCTTGTAATGGATAAACTATCCCACATATTCCAGAGAACGTACATGCGTGATAAGACTACAACAAACTCAAGTAGAGGAATGGGCAGGGGGATCCAGAAAAAGCTCATTTTCACAAGAGAAAAGCCCCCCCAAAGTGAAAAGCATTTGAAGAGATGCTAAGAAAAATACCAATGAAAGGAGTGTGCTATCAGTTTGCAGCCACTAAACACGCAAAACAAGAAAGCTAGATGATAGAATGCTGGCGAAATGTGACATGCTGAGAAGAGCCACCTGGCAGCACTTAGTCAAAAAAGAAAACATACATTCTTTGACCCACAACTTCCATCTGCAGTACATAACCTACATAATGCTTAAGCAGATTCAGAAGGGGACATGCAGTGAGTATTTATGCCCATTCCTTGTAGCCCCATCTCTGCTGACTGGGAGTTAAGGGCTGTCTGGATGCCTACTGCTAGGAAAGTCAATAGCTAAAAATGTAGTGGAGGCAAATCTTCATATATTAAAAGCAATTATTTAGAAACAATAGATTTAAACATGACAGTAAAATCCCTAATTCAAGTTCTTGCTTTCCTATCTACCAACAAGAGTGTTTGGTCAAAGGGCTAGGTTGCAGCTCAGTGGTCGAGCGCTTGCTAGCATGTGTGAGGCACTGGCTTTGATTCTCAGCACCACATATAAATAAATGAATAAAATAAAATAAAGGTTCATCAACCACCACCAAAAAAAAAAAAAAAAAGAATTGGGATCCCAAGACATTGGGATACTTAAAGGAAAAACAGATAAAACAAATAAAAACAGAAAAACAGATTAAAAAAAAAGATAATATTGGGTCATTGTATGAAAAGGAAATGATAATCTTTACCCAAGATCTGTTATGCATACTAAATGAGATTTCTGTGGGCATGTTCATAAATGGTTATCTACTCAGATAATTTCTATGACTCACCAAATGCAAAAATCTATGAGGAATTACAGTCTCCATACATGAATTCTTCATCAAAAACCTTCAGAGTCAACAGGTGCAACACGAAATAGCTGCTTGGGGGGTTGGCACCCATCCAGCCCTGCTAAGTCAGAATCCAGAGTTTTACAAATTCCCAGGGGATTTGAAAAAACATCACAATTGAGATTCCAGATCAAGGAATACTTGGACGGCAACTTGCAGGTTACTAACACAGTTTCTTCTAGAACTAGATGTCACAGGTCAAGGATGTCAGCAAGGAAAGTCTGCACATTAAAATTCAAATAAGAAAACTATTTGCAGTTAATGTCCACCTACCCTTGTGCATGAAAGCAGTGTCAGAGAGGATATGTGTAAGGAAATGTATACAACTCACTACGAGTGCCAACAAGAAACTTTATTACAACATGCAACCTAACCTGTGACTCCTTAAACCTTTCAAACAATTTCTGTGATCACATTCTA
>JAJEJO010041361.1:0-10193 GCA_020662805.1 Glaucomys volans | reverse complement strand
TGAGAGATGTCTCTTTAGATCTTTCACCCATTTATTGAGTGGTTGATAAGTTATTTTTGGTGGCAAGATTTTTTAAGATTTTTTTCCATAAATATTCCGATTATTAATTTCCTGTCAGAAGAGTAGCTCACAAAGACTTTCTCCCATTCTGTAAAATCTGTCTTCACACTCTAAATTATTTCCTTTACTGTGCAGAGCTGTTTTTTTGTAGATGTCAAAGATTACTTATTTATTTATTATTTTTAAATTATTTATTAGACTGCATTTTGATTCATTGTACACATATGGGAGTACAACTTTCTGTTTCTATGGTTGTACACAATGTAGATTCACACCATTCGTGTAATCATACATTTACATAGGGTAATAATGTCTTTCTCAGTCCCATACTATCCCACTTATTGATTTTTGGTCTTATTTCTTGAGCTTTAGAAGTCTTGTTAAGGAAGTCAGAGTCTGAGTCAATGGGTTGGAGAGTTGCCACCATATTTTCTTCTTGTTCTTGTTGGTTGGGATTTCTTTGGCTATTCCGGGGTTTTGTTCTTCCATGTAAGTTTTAGGACTGGTTTTTTGTTTGTTTGTTTGTTTGTTTTTTCCAGTTCTGTGAAGAATGTCAATGGTATTTTGACAGAAATTTCATTGAATTTGTAGATTACTTTTGGTAATATGGCCATTTTTTCCTATTTTTATTTATTCTAATTAGTTTTACATGACAGTAGAATGCATTTTGACACATCATACATGAATGAGGTATGACTTGTCAATCTTCTAGTTGTACATGATGTAGAGTTACCCTAGTTGTGTAACCATATGTGCACATAGGGGAAGAATGCCTGATTCATTCTACTATCATTCCTACAATATGGCCATTTTGATGATATTAATTCTACCTATCTATAAACATGGTAGGTCTTTCTATCTTCTAATATCATCTTCATTCTCTTTCTTTAGTATTTTATGATTTTCATTATGGAAGTCTTTTACCTTTTTAGTAAGATTTTTTTCCTAAGTTTTTGTTTGTTTGTTTGTTTTTAGGTTATTTTGAATGGAGTAGTTTTCTTGGTTTATTTATCAGCAGATTCATTTTTGGAGTATAAGAAAGCTATTTTTTATGTTGATCTTGCATTCTACTACTTTGCTGATTTTGTTTATCAGATCTAGAAATCTTCTGGTAGTGTTTTTTGGATCCTCTCGGGTTAGAATCATGTCATCAGCAAACAGAGAGAGTTTGACTTCTTTTCCTATTAGTATTCCTTTATTTTCTCTCTTGCCTGATTGCTCTGGGGAGTTTAAAGAACTTTATTGAATAGGAGTGGTAAGAATGAACATCCTTGTTTTGTTCCTGATATTAAAGGAAATGCTTTGCTTTTCTCTGTTCAGTATGATGTTGGCTTTGGGTTTGCCATATATAGCCTTTATGATATTGCGGTAAGTTCCTTCTGTTCTTAGTTTCTCTGGTGTTTTTAATATGAATGGGTACTCAATTTTGTCAAAGACTTTGACATCTGTTTTTACATCTGTTTCTACATCTGTTTTTGTCCTTTATTCTATTAATTTTGGGTTTGTGTTTATTGAATCAATCTTGCATTCCTGGGATGAAACCAACTTGACCATAGTATACAATCTTCTTAATGTGTTTTGTTTTTATTAAGGATTTTTGCATCTGTGTTCATCAAGGATTGTAATTTTCTTTCCTTGATGTCTTTATCTGGTTTTGGTATCAAGGTGATACTGGCTTCACAGAATGGATTTGACAGTGTTCCCTCCTTTTTAATTTCATGGAATAATTTGAGGAGTATTAGTGTTAGTTCTTCTTGAAAGACCTGGAGAAACTCAGCTGAGAATCCATCTGGTCCTGGGCTTTTCTTTTTAGGAAGGTTTTTTATTATGGCGTCAATCTCATTGCCATTTGCAATCACATTGCTCAATTGTTCTGTTGAGGTTTTGTATATCCTCTTGGTTCAATTTGAGTAGGTCATATGGGTCTAGAAATTTGTCAATATTTTCTAGATTTTCCAATTTATTGTTCCATGTGTTTTCAGTTGTCTCTAATGATATTCTGGAGTTCATAAATTTCTGTGATTACATCTCCTTTTTCATCTCAAATTTTGTTGATTTGTGTCCTCTCGTTTTTTTGGTTAATTTGGCTAGGGGTTTGTTTATGAATATTATTTACATTTTCAACATACTAACTATGTTGTATTGATCCTTTGTAGCCAATGATATCTAGGTTTTATATTTTTGGCATTTCCTGTAGCCCATGATGATAACAAAGGTGAGAATTTAAGTACACACACACATTTCTAGTTAAACCATAGAACTTTCTGACTATTTCATTTTCTGCCTTGAAAAAAAAAATTGATTCAGAGTAACTGAGAGAATGTGGCCGTGTAGGAGGAAAAAAAAACCCAAACCCTATAACATATGTATCCTTCTATAGTTTGTTGGATATCTTAGCTGCAAGGAAAGATCCATGTGGATTATCTGGAGAAGTTTTGATAAATGGAGCACCTCAACATGCCAATTTCCCATGTGAGTCCGGTTATGTGGTACAAGTAAGTATTAGTGAATTTGCCCTTTAGATTTTTTTCTGCTCTGTATGGAGAAAAACCTTGGCTTCTAGTTTAGTGTGGTTCCAGTTGATAATTTCACATTGTCATGAAACAAAACTTATTTACACCAGCTTTTCATAATCTCCCATAAGAGTGAGATTAGAGTTAAATGGGAAGAAAAGGAGGATCTGGAATATGACCCTGTCAGAGAGGGGTGAAAATTCTAGCTGTTGCATCATTCACATAAGAGACTATTGGCATCCTCTTTTTTTTTGCCCTTCCTTTACTTCCCTCCATCCCCTACTCAATGCCTTTGTGAGTCTTTATACAAAGCAGCCTGGAGGTGCCTAGCTGGAGTCATCATGATCACCTGTGCTCCATCTGCGTGCACACTGGTGGATGGAATGCCTCCCTGGGCTCTGCAGCTCTCTGTATGGGGAATCACTGGAATTTGTGGAGCTGAAACTTTACCTTGAGTTTGTTATTTTTGTGAACTAAGTTACAATCACTGGAGGGACAGTCTTAGAAAAGACTCAGTGTGTTGCATTAAAATACTATTTGTCTTCAGGATGATGTCGTGATGGGCACCCTGACAGTGAGAGAAAACTTAGAGTTCTCAGCGGCTCTTCGACTTCCAACAACTATGACATATCACGAAAAAAATGAGAGGATCAACAAGGTCATTCAAGATTTAGGTCTGAATAAAGTGGCTGATTTTAAGGTAATGTGAAAACAAAACAAAACAAAAAAACCAACCTGATAGAATCAGCATGAGAAGAGGACCTCCCTGCGCGGACAATCTGACCTTAATCAGAAATTTCCCAGAATGTACGAGGTCAAAAGTGGCGGCTTTCTGTAACGATGAGAAACATCAAGTTACATAATATGAAGGTGGAAATTAAGATGGAGAAAGAACCTTAACCATGGTCAAATCCTGGGGATGGAGTGTGGTCTAGTTTGAAGAGTGCTTCTCGTGTGACCTTTTCCAATGACCCTCCCACCCTCATTGTTAAGCCAGGGCTCAGTTGATGTCTTTGCTCTGACTTTTCTTCTTCCTTTTTTCTAGTACCCCTTCAGTAGTTCTTCTCCCTCTCTTCCTCTCAGGCGACTTTGTTCCAGTGCTTTTTTGAGGTGTATTCTGGAATTGATAAATGATGAGAATTCAAGGATCCTTGTTCTGTGTAGTTCATTTGAGATAATTTTACTTGGATAATTATATTTGGTCACATCAGGATTTACTTATAATTTATGTAGTGGCCAAGTTATTTTTTCTCATCCCCTCCCTCCCTCTCTCCCTTCTTTCCTTTCTCTGCCAGTTTATCTCCAGACTTTTGTTTGGCTCTTTATTTATTTGACTTTGGCTTTCCACTAGGTATTCTTTTGCTATGTTCAAAGGCACTGCTCAAAGTTACTTACTTGGAGTTTCAGGGAAAATTTATGAAGATTATTATTGACTTTTTATAATTTATGCAATCTAATTGATATAATTTTAAATTTTTATGAAATTTTAAGCATAACAGAAATGTAGAGAAAAAAGTCCTATAATTACACATAAAGGTCAGATAATATAATAGTGTAATTACTAATACTACTCACCTTGATTTATTAATTGTAAATGTCATCGGCTGTAATTACTTCAATTATTTCTTTCTGAATATTTTTAAAAATATTTTTTGTTGTAAATCAACACAATACCTTTATTTTACTTATTAATTTTTATGTGGTCCTGAAGATTGAACCCAATGCCTCACGTGTGCTAGGCAAGTGCTGTACCACTGAGCCACAACCCCAGCCCTCTTTCTGAATATTTCAAAGCAAGTCATACAGTGTTTTTTCTATAAGACGTATTCTATAAGAATACTTACTATGCATCTATAAAAATGACATTTCCTTACTTTACCACAATACCATTATCAACTAATGAAATGGACAGTATATTCATATCATCACCTGTGTCAAGTCCATATTCATTCACATTCTCCAGATTGTTCCAAATGTCTTTTCTAGTTCAGTTGTTAATAGGACCCAGTCGAGGGCCTTGGGAAGCATTTGATTATTATCCCTTTGGAGACTCTCAATTTCAGAATTGCATTCTACATCCTGTCTCCCCAAAACCTTCCTACTCCCCTCATCACACACAACTACATTGACTGGTTAAAAAGACTGAGTCAGTGGCCCTGTGGAATATTATACTTTCTAGATTTGTCTAAAAGAATAAACAAGGAGTTGTGCAATGGGTTGGGGTGGAGACAGTGTCAGTTTGGAAAGACTTAAGGTGATTGAAAAGTTGCTAATGTGATGTGGTAGAAAGCACACTTTTTTGATTGTGAGTCTGTTCTTTGTAAATCCACTTGGAGACTTTTGGTGGAAACTGGTCAGGATGTTGTTAGAAGACTAATAAATTACTAGAGAGACTTTCCTTTTTCCTCTCCTATCTTTAGTCTTGTTTCATAGTGTGATTCCACTCTCAGGTATGTATCTTTCAGAGTTCCAGCTTACTTATGTGAAACCTGAATATTTGACTTGCTAAGAAACACACAGAACTGTTAAAAGCACAGCCTTCATATCGGGTCCTGTCATCCAGAAGCTCTGCCCTGAGCCTCATTTCACTCATCTGATGAAAGAGAAACCCCCTTCTTCTCTGATTTGTCTATTTATTTGCTGTTCAGAATAATGAGGACAACAAAATAAAGTGTCTCTAACAGAATTGGCACTGGCTAATCTACCAAATGACAGTGACTGTGGTTGTTTTTTAGGTAATAACAATGACTTGTGTTTTAGGTTGGAACTCCGTTTACATGGGGTCTGTCTGGAGGAGAAAGAAAAATGACCAGTATAGCAATGGAGCTGATCTCTGATCCTCCCATCTTGTTCCTGGATGAGCCCACAAGTGGTTTAGACTCGAGCACAGCAAGTGCTGTCCTTCAGCTCCTGAAAAGGTAAATGCTATGGGAACACTGTTCTTTCATTTATTTTATAACTGATCGCTTCTGTGAACCAGATATTCCTGGTTCAGGGTATTCAGAAGTGAACAGTAGAATTTCTTTCTTCCTTGTTAGAGGGAAACAGTCCATGAACAAAGTAGTGTCATCAAGAATAATAAAACAGTTGAAGGAGGAAGGATGGTGTGGGGGTGGGGGGCTCTTTTAAAGGGCAGGGACAACCACAAGCATGTGACACATGAGCTGGGAGTGAGTGAGTGAGACCTGCTGTGTCTGCAGTAGAGAGCTCTGTTTGGAAGGAGCAGCCAGTGGTCGTGAGGCAGAGCATGTCCAATGCATGTGGAACATTAGAGAGTTCAGAGGGACAGAACCCAGTGACTAACAGGAGTGGAGGTTGGCTGCTGTACTGCCATAATGATACCACATGCTGGGGACTTAGCAACAGAAATTACTTTTCTTGAGTTCTGGGGGCTGGCAATTGAGATCCAGGTGTCCACAGTGTTTCCTCAGAGGCCTTTCTCATTGGCTTGCAGATGGTCATCTTCTCTCTCTGTGAACTTACCTCTTATTGTCATAGTCAGGTGAGGATCCCCTTAATGACCTTGCTTATTCTTAATGACCTCTTTGATAACTGTATCTCCAAATGTAGCCACATTCTGAGGTACTGGGGGTTAGGACTTAAACATATGAATTTTGGGGAGACCACAGTTCAACTCCTCACAGTTAAGAACCTATGAGAGTTGGAATTGGGTTGATGGCAGGTTCACAGATCTCCTGGAATGTTGTAAGAAGTATGGCTTTTGCTGTCGTTAGAGGATGTGGGGAGCTTTGTGAGAGTCCTAGAGAAGAGCAGTGGCAGCTGTGGAGAAGACTGTACATTTGGGCAAGGGTGGGTGTAAGGACACTAGGAGGGAGCTGCTAAAGTAAGACAGCTTGGATTGGGAAGCTGATGGTGGGAAGAGCCTGGGTTCTGGATCTGTTTTGAAACTGGAACCAAAAGGATCAGCTCAGAAAGTGGACATGGGATTTGAGAATTGAGACACAACTCCTAAGATATGGGGCCTGAACAAATGAAAGAAATTAAAGAGATGGCTTTTCCTTTAGGAAAGTAAACGGAGTTGAACCATGTTTTGTGCCAATATCCATTTCTCCTCCAACGTCTCCCCACACACCAGAACTCCTGCTCTGTGGTAGCTGCCAAACATGCAGTAGTTGACATTCTATGGAAGGAAGAGGTTTCTTTCCTTCCCCATTTTGTGAAATGGATAAAACCTGACATTTTACACTATTTTAATGTTGAAATTAACCCAAACTTGAACAGTGGAAGTCTCTTCAATGGGGCTTATGTGTCTTTTAATATCTCCCTAATCATTCTTCAAGCATTTCTCCTCCTCCTCCTCCTCCTTTTCTTCTTCTTCTTTTTGGTAATAGGGATTGAACCTAGAGGCAGTTTATTACTGACCTACATCCCAAGTCTTACTAAAATGCTGAGGGTCTTGCTAAATTGCTGAGGCTGTCCTTGAACTTTCAGGACAGTTCTTTGGAGGCTTCTGCCTCAGCCTCCAAAGTTGCTGGGATTATAAGCATCCATAGACAGCCAAGCATTTCTATTCTTTATAGTCATTGTGGTGTTTCTGTCTTGTCTTGAACTTTTCTTGTGCCTGCCATTTCTTCAAGGATGCTGGTTCCTTCTTGTGTAGTTGTATTCAGAAACCAAGGTCTGTTTTTCCAGTGTTCTCACTGTTACTACTACTGGCATTGCCAATGGACCCTTAGTAGGCAGACTAGGAAAACACATGTAGGAGTATGCATGTTTATATTTGTATATCATGTCCAAAAATATTCTTATATTTTATGTAGAAATATGTTGAATATAAATGTTTTATGTGTATGTGCATATATGTGTATATAAATATGTATACACACATATATATTTGAATAGAAAAAACCATGTAAAAATACATCTGTAAGTACTGTTATTTCTGTCACTGTACATATTAAATAGCACATAAGTTCATAATAACATTTTATTTCCAGTCTAATATCTCCATGTCATTTTGAGTCTTTGAAATTTTCATGTTTATAAGTGACATCAGACAGGGAGAGACGTGAATCCCATTTTCTCAATATACTCACTTACTTACTCAAACAATTCATTTTGTAATGCAACCAGTCTCCCAATTGGAGTAATCTGGCTGATTACTTTGTCCTCCACTCACTTTGTAAACCCTTCTGCTCCATCTTCTTTTCACAACAAATATTTGCTTCAGAATTAAAGGGAAACAAAAACATTAAAAATAGGAATACATTGGCTGAAATACAGTTAATCTCATTTGGTCTGAAATCTTGAAAAGTTACTCTACCTACTTACCTGAAGTACATTTATGTTGGCAATGCTTCAAGGGAACCTCCATCTGTCAAGAAGTTACTTTTTAGTTTTGGTTACAGGCTCTCCAACCTCACTCAGGTTATGCTACAAATAATACCAATGCCTTCCCACCTTGGTTAAAAGCCCTCAAACCTATTTCACATCCCCAAAGTTCTCCACTTTAGTTAATTTAAAGATTAGAGACAATTACCACATAGATTAGTTGAGAGAAGGGGCAAGGCACTGTCCTGCTACTGATGCCAATTTCATCCCTCTCCGAGGTCTAATTAGTAATAAGCAGCCATAAGTACTCATTTTCATCACTGCCATGCCACACACCCAATGCTAGTAAGCATTATAACTGGCATACTAGCAGTAGGCATGATTTCATCAAAGAGGAAAAAATGTATCTTGTATGTTTTATCACAGTAGGCAACTTTTCACAATCTAAGAGCTATTTATAAAAATTACTGAAACATGTCAAATCAAATAAAATGTACAGGATGTGTTTTCTAAAAGAAAAAAGTCCTAGAAGCAGATTATTTATTATCATTAAGAGTTATATCTACTGGCCTAAGATTATCATGATCATCAACCTGTCATTAGAATGAAAGCTTACAGTCATATCCAAAGTAGCAGCTGGCAGTTCCATGAATCCAAATGCCAATACCCTCTGGAGTTCAGGGATCTGCTTAGATAAATCAAACCAAAAAGAGAGGAGTCTGATCAGTAATGAAATATTTATTTACCTGTCTCAGAGTTCCAGCTACTATAGGAAGTTGAAGTATTTGTAAAAATGTCTTAATTTTAATCTGATGGGAGGGAAAAAACCAGAGAAGTGACCATTTATAGATCCTTGAGTAACAGTATTTCTAGAGAACATTGAAGACAACTTTTAACAGGGTGTTAAATTGGAAACAAGTGTTTATTCTTAAACCTCTGGTGGATCCACCAACTACTTATTCCCTTCTAGCATTTGGAGTCCTGCATTCCAAGCCCAGTGGGAAGCAGTGCCACAGTCCTCTTTTGCCCCATTTTAAGTTTCCAGACATACCACCTGCATGGCTTCCCCTCTCTATCACTAACTGGCTACCACGGTTTCCCCTGCTTTTTAAGCAAGTCTCTATTCTAGGAGAAAAGAAATGGAAATAGGTTTCTGATGTCTTCAGTGTGAGACGTCAATTGCACATGAGAATAAAGATGCAGGTTTTGGATCTCTGACAGGTTCTGTTAGAGAACTTAGTCATGATGTTTTTGTTATGCATAGCTGTGTTAACAGTCTTCATCAGAGAATGATAAACCCACATACAGTACTATAACTATTTTCTTTGTGCTTTGCAGTGCCTAACACACAGGCATCTTGCCTCATGCTGAGCTGTGCCAGTCCTTCCCAAGCACTGCTGTGCATGCTCATCACCTAGGGTCTGGTTAGAATGCAGAGTGTATTTCTGTGCGTTCCTTGAGGGGACAGCCCAAGATTTTCCATAGGAAATTCTAAGAGGAGATACTGATACTGATACCACTGGTCTCTAGACCACACTTTGAGTGTCAGGACTGTCATGTAATTCCCTTACTGCTTCTTGTTCTTTCTCAACTCCCTGTTGCCTACTGATGAATTTCCAGATTCTGAACGAAAGGTTCATCATGGGCCCATTTTGCTGCAGTTTCTTTAGTGAGCTGCTACACGCACACTCACTCTCTTTCTCTCCCTTCTTTGGTTTGTAACATTGAGCTTCTTGTAATTTCTCAAATAGACCTTTTTATTTCACGCTTTGCTCACCTCTTTCTTTCACCTGGAGTACATTTTCTTCTTAGCTCACTTCTATTGGGCCTTTGATATTCTACTTATGTCATCTTTAGCCTGGATTTTATACATTTCCCATTTTGCTTACAAGGGACCTTTGGTTACATCTATTCCACATTCTATTGAAATTATTGATCTTCTGGTCTGATTCTCTTTGAGGCAGAATACTCTTGGGCAAACCCATATCTCACACACACACACACACACACACACACACACATACACTCACCCCAGGTACTTATATCAAATGCTCAAATTGAAGTGATTCTTCTCATACTAGATACACACACACATACACACACACACACCCACACACACACACACATATAAACTCAGAGGCATTTGACCATTGAGCCACATCCCCAGAGACAGGGTCTCAGTGAATTGCTGTGCTTCACTAAGTTGATTGGGCTGGTTTTAAGCTCAAGATCCTCCTGCCTCAGCCTCCAGAGCCACTGGGATCATAGGCATGTGCCACCACTCCCAGCTCTCATACTATAAATTTTAATAGCACTTTGTCACAGGAA
>JAJEJO010041351.1:0-18457 GCA_020662805.1 Glaucomys volans | reverse complement strand
TATGGCTCCGAGACCGGCAGGGCCCAGAGCTATGCACAGCAGCTGGGGAGACTCTTCCGGAAGGCTTTTGACCCCAGGGTAGGGCTAAGCCCAGGGGGCAGGGAGCTGGCAGGGGAGGAGGAGGGGCTGTCAGCATCTTCAGAGGTGCCCTGGAGGACAGGGGAGGTCAGAAGTTAAGACGCAGTGGGGTGTGGTGGTGCACGCCTGTAATCCAAGTGACTTGGGAGGCTGAGTAAGGAGGATCGCAAGTTCAAAGCCAGCCTCAGCAACTTAGCGAGGCCCTAAGCAACTCAGTGAGACCCTGTCTCTAAATAAAATACAAAACAGGGCTGGGGATGTGGCTCAGTGGCCTAGTGTCCCTGAGTTCAATCCCTGGTTGAAAAAAAAAAAAAAGTTAAGACGCACAAGGAACCCCAGAATCCACAAGGACTCAGGGTTCAAGTCAGGGCCTGAACCTTGCCCTGCAAAGGCAGCTGGAGTAAAGGCAGGGGCAGCAGAGCTGAGCCCCCGGGACATCGGTCTTCTCACCCACAGGTCCTATGCATGGATGAGTATGACGTGGTGTCCCTGGAGCATGAGACACTGGTGTTGGTGGTGACCAGCACATTTGGGAATGGAGATCCCCCAGAGAATGGAGAGGTGAGGCCTTCCAGGCAAGGGGCCAAAGGGGCTGCTGGGCATGAGGGGAAACTCTGAGTTGGAGAGGCTGAACATGCACCCCTGGAAGGAAAGTGGAGATGCCCAGGGAGCCCCAAGTGGGAGGGTGCACCTCAGTTTACGGGGCCACGCCCAGGTCCTCACACACACTGCTTAAGTGTGTCCCCAGTCATTTCCATCATTAGTGCAAGTTTTAAATATGAGAAAGGCACTTCTAGCTGACCAGAGAGGGCAGACTGCTCCTGGGGATTTTATTGTTGCTGTTTTGGGGGGAGAGGTAATTTGTTGTTCTCTCTCTCTCTGTCTGTCTTTCTTTTTCTTTTGGCACTGGAGACTGAACCCAGGGTTACTTTGCCGCTGAGCAAAACTCACTAAGCTGTTAAGGGCCTCGCTAAGTGACTGAGGCTGGCCTCAAACTTTCGAGGCCCCTACCTCAGCCTCCTGAGTCAGTGGGATTTCAGGCATGCACCATTACACGTTCCTGGGTATTGACGGATGCGGGGGGAGCAAGGCTACTCCACTGAATTCCCCGCTTCAGCTTTTCCTTTCCTTCTTTATGTAACAGAAAGAAACAGTGCTTTAGACACCAACATAGATAGGTGACTTTATTTGCTCAACAAATCTTAAAAGAAATTAAAACCACAGTACCAGCAAAGAATGTCTTGTTGCTAACCATCATCATCCCAGAGTGTGCATCTCTGGACTGGCCAAGCTCCGGGCACTTCCTCTCCCAGGAGTAACGCTCTTTTAGCGCTAAGTACCACCTCTAGACCCAGAATCCCCTGCAGCAGGCTTGACTTCAGATGGAAGGTTCCTTCCTCTGCCTTTCTGTCCACGCCAGCCCTCCTCTGATCTGTCTTTTAAAGAAGAGCCCATCTCAGCACCTGCTCAGCATCTGGTGGGGCCTCGTGGCTGCATCATGACATGGTAGAGGGAACCACATGGCCAGAGCTCAAATTTGCAACCCGTTAACCCACAGCAGATTACTCCATTCCCGAAGGCGGAGCCCTCATGACCCAACACTTCCCAAAGGTCTCATCTCCAAATGACTTTGGGGACTAAATTTCCAACACACACATTCTGGGGACAAATTGTCAAAGCCTAAGCAGCACCACTGAACTGACTTATTTCAGCATAAAAGTGGTAAATAAAACCATGAGCCCATGGTGCTGACACAGTGCGGAACACTCCCATCAGCCTAGAAAGCTCTTATCAACTCCTCCAAGTCAGTCTCCTTACCTATCAGCCTCCCTACTGCAGTTGCCATTCCTGGCATGACAGATTGGCGTCACCTGCTTCCCAGTGCTATACAGTGGAAGCACACAGTACCATGGCTTGTGCCACTTAGCCCGTGAGATTCACCCATGTCACTGCATGGCTCAGTCCTGCGTTCCGGTCCCTGGATGAGTGGTGCTCACTGTGAGGCTCTCCCAGCGAGTTTAACACTCTCCTGCTGAGAGACACTGGGGCTCTTCCCAGTTTGGGGTAATTATGAATTAAGCTGTTAAGAACACTTTTGTACCAGGCTTTTGTGGGCTTATGTTTTCCTTTCTCTTGGATAAATACCCAGGGGTGGAATTGTGGGGTCATAGTGTACACCTAGGTTTAACTTTTTCCCCCCTTTTTTTTTTTAACTGCTAAATGGTCAGTTTGAATTGCACTCTTAATATTTATGCATTTCAATTTTACCCCAAATTTTAAGGGAGCAAATATAGGAATACATCCCTCAGAAAATGGGGTGATTCACCAATGATATAAGAACAAGAATATTTATAGCATCATTGCTCATAACACCCCACACTGGAAATAATTCAAACAATAATCAGTGACAGACTGGATCAACAAATTGTTCCATCAAGTGTGAACAAATTGCAACACACATAATACAGATGATCTCAAACCGTGAATGAAAGAAGCCAGACACCAAAGAATCCGTACTGTAGGATTTGTTTTGTATAAAATTCAGAAACAGGCAACACTAATCCACAGTGTTAGAAATCAGGAAATTGATTGCCCACTTGGGGACAAGAAGGTGACTTCTTGAGATGCAGTTATACAGGTGTGTTCTGTTTGTGAAAATCCATACAGGTATGCATTTACTATAAGTGTGTTCCTCCCCACACCAGGGTCTCACGTGCTAGGCCAGTGCTCTACCACTGAGCTACACTCCTAGCCGCCCCCCCCCCTTTTTTTTTTAATTTTGAGACAGGGTCTCACTAACTTGCCGAGGCTGGCCTCCAACTTGTTCAACCTTCCTGCCTCAGCCTCCCCAGTCACTGGGATTATAGGCATGTGCTGCCTTGCCCAGCTAGGCTAAGTCTATTACGTACATTTTCCATTTCAATCTTCCATGATTTTCAACTTAACTCCTGATAACCTCAAGGAGCATGTGTGCATTTTTAAAGGTCTAGAATGTTCCACCTATCAACAGTGCCTATGTCATGGAGGTTAGGATAGATAAGAGGAGTATTCCTCTTATATTACTTTACACAATTCTGTAAAAGTACACTCTTTCAAAAAGCCAATCCTCTTGAAATTTTCAAAACAAAAATCAGAAGTTATTACTTAAGAATAACAAAGATCAACCAGGTACAGCTTTACGCTTCTGTGTGGTGTGAAACCCTAACCAGGGCCTGCTCCTTCCTCGGGCAGAGTTTTGCAGCAGCCCTGATGGAGATGTCCGGCCCCTACAACAGCTCCCCTCGGCCAGAGCAGCACAAGTGAGTGGGCAGGGCAGCTGGGGGGGTGGGGGGCATCTGGAGGCACCAAAGCAAAGGAGATCTGAAGAGCCTCCACTCCACCTCATGCCTCAAGTCCTTCCCCAAAAGGCTGGCAGACAGAAGCCAGGAGGCCTGAGCACCACCCAGCCCCAGGGGTCCTCCTCCCCAGGGACCAGTCCACTCCTGGGCCCCAGGACTCTGAGGCTGGAGGTCCCGAGGTCTCCTTCAGAGGGAGGGAGGCAGAGCACACCCTGTTCCTGACTGCCCCTCAGTTCCTCCCTAGGGCAGGTCCCTTCCTATCCCAGAGATGGGACCCTGAAGTTGTCCCCAGGCTAGACCTGGGCCTGGGCTGCTCCCCCAGTTCCCTGACACCCTTCTCCATCCTCTCTTGCCAGGAGTTACAAAATCCGCTTCAACAGTGTCTCCTGCTCAGACCCACTGGTGTCCTCCTGGCGGCGGAAGAGGAAGGAGTCCAGCAACACAGACAGTGCAGGGGCCCTGGGCACCCTCAGGTCGGGGTCCTCACCGAAGTGGGTGTGCAGGGATGGAGGTGCCCGGGCAGACATGGGCTGGTACAGGGGCTCCAACAATGGCTCCCTGCACCCCAGGTTCTGTGTATTTGGGCTGGGCTCCCGGGCGTACCCCCACTTCTGCGCCTTTGCTCGGGCGGTGGACACGAGGCTGGAGGAACTGGGTGGGGAACGGCTACTGCAGCTGGGCCAGGGCGATGAGCTGTGTGGCCAGGAGGAGGCCTTCCGCGGCTGGGCCCAGGCTGCCTTCCAGGTGAGCCCTTAGGTGCCCCATGTCTGATCCTGTCCAGCCCCCATTCCCGTTCCCACCATCCTGGACCACCCCCCTTACCCCTTCAGTGCACAGACCCTCAGCGTTGCAGGGGGGGTGCTCTGCCTCCCTGATTTTTGTCTTTCCCTAGCCCTTTCTGTTCCTTCCCATCCACCCTCATTTCACCACTGTGCAGCCAGCACTTCTAGGCTTGGTCCTGAGTGGTGGACAATGTGCCCTAATAGGAGATGTCACACCCGGACAGAAGCGCAGCCAAAAGGGAGCAGGCTGGGCTTGGCAGGAGGGTTGTCAGTCAGGCCTAGTCTGAGCCCCAGGAGTATGCACACAAAGGGGTGCAGGGTAAGGCCCCCTGCCAATGGTGGGCAGGATAGAGAGAAAGAGGACAGAGAGGGTCAGAGGCAAGACTAACACCAAGGTTGGCACAGGCTCTTTAGGAAGTCGGAGGTCAGGCAGGTATCAAGCAGTGCCTAGCTTAGGGAGGTGATCCTGGCCAGGGCAGGGTCCCAGGGCTTCCTTGGGGGAAAGTGATCCCCACCTGGGATCATGCCTGGAGCTGAACAGGGCCTCTTTCTCCCCACTGCTGACACTGCTCCATGCAGGGCCACTGCCCCCAGGTCTCATCCATCTGGAGCCCACAGCCTGAGTTCAGCAGGTTTCATCCACTGTCAGGAGGAAGGCCACCTTAGAGGGGCTGGGCTGGTGGGGAGGGTGCCAGAGAGGTGGCACCCTCTTCTCCAGGGAGGAGAAGGCCAATCCAGAGAAGCAGGCCCAGGCTGGGAAGAAGGAAACAGAAAATAAGAATTAAAGAATAGAGAAAAGGCCGGGCATGGTGGCGCACACCTGTAATCCAAGCGACTTGGGAGGCTGAGTCAGGAGGATCGCGAGTTCAAAGCCAGCCTCAGCAACTTGGCAAGGCCCTAAGCAACTCAGTGAGACCCTGTCTCTAAATAAAATACAAAATAGGGCTGGGGATGTGGCTCAGTGGCTGAGTGCCCCTGAGTTCAATCCCTGGTTCAAAAACAAAAAAAAAGAATAGAGAAAAAAGGGCCACTGAAAGTTTTAGAGCAGGGCAATACCAGAACACGAAGGGTTTTTGCTTGGTTTTTGTTTCTTTTTGATACTTGGGATTGAACCAAGGGGCACCTACGACTGAGCACGATCCCAGCCCTTTCTAATTTTTTTTTTTTTTTTTTTTTTTTGTGGTGCTGGGGTTTGAACCCAGGGCCTTGTGCTTGCAAGGCAGGCACTCTACCTGCTGAGCTATATCCCCAGCCCTCTAATTTTTTAAGAAGCATCTTGCTGAGTTCCCAGGTTGGCCTAGAACTCTCAATCCTCCTGCCTTGGCCTCCCAAGTAGCACACGTGAAGTCTCAGGAATATGAATTTAGTGGAGGGGGACCAGTTAGTGCATCCAAGAGGCAGGAAGACTGGGCTTACTGGGTGGTAGCAGTGGGGATAGGAAGGAAGGGAGGGGGCTGAGGAAGGAAGGAAGAGCGGAGGAGATATCGACTGTGTGCACCAAAAAAGAAACAGTTACAGACCTGGCGATATGGGCGTCAGCCAACCACGGACCAGCCCTGGATCTCAAGCCTCGGATGGGCCAAGCCACTCGCTGGACATGTGCCTGACAGAAACAGAGCCAGGCCACGCTCTCCTGCCCGCCCCCATAGTAAGGTGGCCTTTACTATCTGCACACGCTGCGCTAAAGGCTTTACATAAAGTATCTCATCTAATCTTCACCAGAACCCAATGAGTTAGCAGAGGCAACATGTAAAACGCAGGCTGTCAGAATTTGAATGCAGGTCTGAGCACACAGTGGCCTCTACTGGGCTGCTCCCTGGCATCATCCCTCACAAGATAAGTAACTAGCAGTGAGACGAGTAGTCAGAGGAGTAGTGGGCAGGTCCCCAGAGCAGCAGCCAAGCCATGAGGTGGAAAGCAGGTGTTGGGAAGGGAGCCATGTGGCCTCCTGCTCACTCAGCCCCCAGGAATGATAGGAGGTTGCTGGGGATCCCACAGGCCCAGTGCACTCCCGTGACACCCCTGCCCCCACTGCAGCCACTCCCTGGTGGCAGGAGGTCCTCAGCCCACCTACTCATCCCTCAGGCCTCCTGTGAGACCTTCTGCGTGGGGGAGGATGCCAAGGCCGCCGCCCAGGACATATTCAGCCCCAAGCGCAGCTGGAAGCGGCAGCGGTACCGGCTGACCACCCAGGCCCAGGGCCTGCAGCTGCTGCCAGGTGGGGCTGCTGGGTCTGCGCAGTCCCAGGGCCCAGGGCTCAGTCCCCAGGGCTCAGTCCCCCAGAGCTCAGTCCCCCAGGGCTCAGTCCCCAGGGCTCACTCCCCAGGACTCACTCCCCCAGGGCTCACTCCCCAGGGCTCAGTCCCCAGGGCTCAGGCTCAGCCTCTCATTGGCTCCCTCCCCCCACCAGGCCTGATCCACGTGCACAGGCGGAAGATGTTCCAGGCCACAATCCTCTCCGTGGAAAACCTGCAAAGCAGCAGATCCACGTGAGGAAGATGGCGCACCTACCCACCCACTGCAACCTCTCCCCTACACCTGGCACCTCCTCTCCCAACTCCATCTCCACCCTGCCCTTCTCTGACCCTCTGTAACTGTGTCCTCCCCACCCACAGCCGGGCAACCATCCTGGTGCGCCTTGACACTGGAGGCCAGGAGGGACTACGGTACCAGCCAGGGGACCACATAGGTGTGTGCCCACCCAACCGGCCTGGCCTTGTAGAGGCACTGTTGAGCCGCGTGGAGGACCCGCCACCACCCAGCGAGCCTGTGGCAGTGGAGCAGCTGGAGAAGGGCAGCCCTGGTAAGGGGCTCATCTGGGCAAGACAGAGCGTGCTGCATCCCCCTGGCCCAGTGGCCCTTTCAGCTCCACCCTGCAGGGCTGCCACCTCCCTTCACTGCTTGGCACTAGCTTGAATCTAGGTGTGCCACCCCTGCCAGGCTGGCCTTGTTGCTGCACAGCCCACACAAAGCATGGTTCTGTTCTCAGAACCTGCCCCCATGTGTCCCCAAAAGCTTCCCCTGCTCTGGGGTCCTCCCAGAGCCTCCCCCAACTTGCTCTCTAGCTAGTGAGGCATGCAATCCCCCAAAAGCTAACCTGAGCCCAGACCAAGCAGTGTGAGCTGGGCCCCCTCCTCAGAGCTCCCTGTGCACCATCCCCAGGTGGCCCTCCCCCCGGCTGGGTGCGGGACCCCCGGCTGCCCCCGTGCACCCTGCGCCAGGCTCTCACCTTCTTCCTGGACATCACTTCTCCACCCAGCCCTCGCCTCCTTCGACTGCTCAGCACTCTAGCTGAAGAGTCCAGCGAGCAGCAGGAACTAGAGGCCCTTAGCCAGGTGAGCCACCCCACAGGGAGCAGGGTGAGAGGAGGATGAGCTGGGGGGATCCAGTGCCAGGAGGTCCCAGGCGAGGCCCTGCCTGGACTTTCTTCTCCTGGTCAATGTGTCCTGGTGCTTTTAAGACCCAGCTTCAGCCTGACTGATGCACCTTTGGATGCCCAAGGTCTTAAACAGATGTTGGTTGGCCTGAGCTGAGGGAGGAACCCCAAGGAGGGAGGGCTCAAGCAGGGCTGCAGGGCTCCCACCCACCACATGCTGCCCACAGGACCCCCGGCGCTATGAGGAGTGGAAGTGGTTCCGCTGTCCCACACTGCTGGAGGTGCTGGAGCAGTTCCCATCAGTGGCACTGCCTGCCGCCCTGCTCCTCACCCAGCTGCCCCTGCTCCAGCCCCGGTACTACTCTGTCAGCTCAGCACCCAGCACCCACCCAGGAGAGATCCACCTCACCGTAGCTGTGTTGGCATACAGAACCCAGGGTAAGGATGGGAGCAGGAGCAGGTCCCTCAGTGGAACAGGACAGGCCCCTTACTGGCCTCTCTTCCCCACCGACTAGACGGGCTGGGCCCCCTACATTATGGAGTCTGCTCCACGTGGCTGAGCCAACTCAAGGCTGGAGACCCCGTGCCCTGCTTCATCAGAGGGTAAGTGAAGCCTACAGGATGGGGAGGGCCATCAAGTAAAGGGTGTCCAAGCAGGGTAGAGAAAGTGCCACAGGGTTGGCTGGGAACAGATGGGGAATCAGTCGGGGAGGTCACAGAGGGTCAGGTGGTAACTCTGATGAGGAGTGTTACTGCAAGCAAGGAGGACCTGCATAACAGACCAAGGACAGGGTATCATTAGGTCACCTGAGAACAGTGGCTAAGCTTTGGGCTTCACTAATTTAGACTCAGGGTCCTGCCCCGAAACTACAATTCCCAGGGACACAGCAGGGATTAGGCCAGCCAGTCATCTGTGAAACATGACTTCTGCAGGCCTCTGTGCTTGGGCATGATCTGTGCTGGAAGACACGGCACTTGGGACTGTGGTCCCCAAGACCCCACTCCACATACAGGAAGGACTACCTAGGGTAAAGACCACCCCTGGCCATAGTGCTGAGAAGTGAAAGATGGTGAAAGATCTCAGGAGCCCCTTCCTCCTGCTGTGTCCCTAAGTCTGACCTTCCCAGAAGTCAGGAGCCAAATCTCCATAGGACTAAGTTCCCAGCACCCACCAGGCCCAGGGACCCAACCCCATCCAGGAGTCTACACTGCAAATACCATGCCAATCAACTCAGTACAAACCAAGTTCCAACATGATGGCTCTTAAACACTCAGTGAGCTTCCCTATAATCAAAAGTCTGTTCTCTCTTCCACGTATTTTCCAAATCCTCTAAATTGAGTCATTTAAGTATCCTCCAGTCCAAACTGAACTAAATTTCCTCTAGCACAATCCCTAGAAGCTACAGCCAGTCCCAGGAAGGTTCTGCCTGTGGGCATTTTTTTTAAATAAACACATCCCACTAACTCATCCAGAGACTACTCCAAGGACTCTACAGGTAGAACTCCTTTATCACTGGATCCTGGGTTCCCTTCTCTGGTTCACCTGCCTGAGGTTGGTAAGAACTGGGGCCCAAGGGAGGTGAACTGGGCCTGATGGAGTCTCTCTGGCCAGGGCTCCCTCCTTCCGGCTACCACCTGATCCCAGCCTGCCCTGCATCCTGGTGGGCCCAGGCACTGGCATTGCCCCCTTCAGGGGATTCTGGCAGGAGCGGCTGCACGACATTGAGAGCAAAGGTGAGGCTGGGGTGAAGGGACTGACTGGAAGGCAGGAGGCGTCCACATGCTAGGGACCAAGGGGTGGGGCCGGAAGGCAGGAAGCAGGTAGGAAAGAGGGCAAGAAACTGGGGCCAAAGGTGAGGGGAGTTTATTGGACCAAGGCTGGGGGTGGGGGCTGCCGGCAAAGGGCTGGGCCCTGTTTGTCTGGTACACACTAAGTGTTGAACTCAATGGAGAAGGAAGGCAAATGGAAGTTTGGAAGGGTGAGGGCGGAGACCCAGAAGACAAAAGAAATGTCCCAGGTGGATTCTGGACTATGCCAGACTCACCTAGGTGTGGCTCACCTAAGGAAGTGACAGGGCGTTCAGGTTGGGCATGGGGTGTCAATCAAAAGGGGGCTGTCACTCACGAAGGTTGAAGGAGTGGGAAAATGTGGGTTGGAGCAGGTGAGGAACCTGTGATGTCACACAACGCAAAGGGCATGGAGTTCCCAGTCAGAAAACCCGGTTCTAGCCTGGCTCCACCACGGACCAGCCACCCGAGGGCTCCGGTTTCCTTCTCTGTAAATGAGAGACGCAGCAGGATCTCTGTGAAAGCGTCCGGTATTGCCCAAGAGGCCAAACAGCCAAGATAGTGGTTGCTTCCGCCCCAAAAGCTGGGCTGCCAGTCATTGCGAAGGTGGCCAATGGGACGGCGTCGCTAAGGCTGCACTCAGCTAGGGACCCTCCCAAGCCCGTGTTGCTCGCAGGACTGCAGCCCGCCCCCATGACTCTGGTTTTCGGCTGCCGGTGCTCGCAACTCGACCACCTCTACCGCGACGAGGTGCACGACGCCCAGCAGCGCGGGGTGTTTGGCCGCGTTCTCACCGCCTTCTCCCGGGAACCCGACAGCCCCAAGGTGCGCGACCCCGAGGGCGATGGGGCAAACTGAAGCCTGGAAGAGGGAAGGGTAGCAAGTGCGCTGGGGCAGGCACGCGGGCCCAGGCCCCGCCCCGGGTCCAGCCGCTCCCACTCGGCCCCACCCGCGCGCCCACCTCCGCCCCAAGCTCCGCCCCAAGCCCCGCCCCGAGAGCGGAGGCCCCACCCGGCCGGCCGCGGAGTCTTTTCACAGCCCGGTTCCGCCCCTCACCCCGCATCCCCCCAGACCTACGTGCAGGACATCCTGAGGACTGAGCTGGCTGCTGAGGTGCACCGCGTGCTGTGCCTCGAGCGGGGCCACATGTATGTCTGCGGCGATGTCACCATGGCAACCAGCGTCCTGCAGACCGTGCAGCGAATCCTAGCGACGGAGGGCGACATGGAACTGGACGAGGCGGGTGACGTCATCGGCGTGCTGCGGGTGCGAAGGGGAGAGGCCCCGGGAAGGGCGGGGCAAGACCCGGCGAAGGGGCGGGGCCCGGGACAGGCCGACGCTAGCAGTTTCCCTCTGGGTTCTCCAACCCTGTTCTGAGAAGCTGAGCTCTTCCCGCAGGATCAGCAACGCTACCACGAGGACATTTTCGGACTGACACTGCGCACTCAGGAGGTGACAAGTCGCATACGCACTCAGAGCTTTTCCCTGCAGGAGCGACAACTGCGGGGCGCCGTGCCCTGGGCATTTGACCCACCGAGCCCAGACACCCTCTACCCATGACAGTCCTCTGGTTTTCCACTCCAGTGCCCAGAGAGAGGCGCTATCGCAGGTCCAGCCACTTCCTGCCTTCCAGTACCTGTGGCAAGGCTGCAGGAATTCGGCCTCATTCCCCTGGGAGTGAGCAAAATGCCTTCTCTCTCTCCAGGCCACCTTCTCCTGGCAGGAATCTGCCTAAATCTGGAAGGCCCTTGCCAGCAGTGGTATTGGGGGCAGGGGGACCCTTCCTGCTTCCCCGCCTTCGTGTGCTTTAGATGAACCGTAGATTCCCCTTACCCGCTTCAGGAGTGTCACCTTTAAAGTTTATCTCTAAATCATTCAAATATTTATTATTGAAGATTTATCATAAGAGACTGATGTTATGAGATCACCATGCTAGATGTTATGAGATGCCTAACCCAATCCCTATGGATTACAATTATAAAAAGACAAGTTTTGTTTTAACTTGTTTAGCTGTGGGGTGGTAATTCTTTGACAGCCAGTCCTACACGCTGCATGTGACCTAGCACTGTAAAACCATGGTTTCGAGCCAATCACAGGCAGTTCTGTTGTTTCCTTGCTCTTTATTGAGAAAGCAGATGCAGCCCTCAGCTGCCAGCAGTGGGGCATGCCAAAGACTAGTGTCACACAGCCATGAGCAATTTTTACTGCTTATATCACACAGGATGAGAAGCCACACCCACTTCCTCAGTGCTGAAGTCCAAAAGATCAGCTTCCCTAATTTTTCCACACACAAGGCCCCCTTTTCCCCAAGTCTCATGGGAGCCTAGGAAGGACCACCTGTCTTGCAGACCACATTCCTAACTATCTCCCTAACACTTAGCCTGATCTCCTTCTGGGCCCCTGAACCCTCTTGATACCATGGACCTTCTTCCCAGGTAACTGCTCCATGACAGCCAGGTGGGGCAATGTCCTTCAGCCCCTCCATGTGGGGACCATACCTAAGACTGGTTTCCCCATGCCACAGGCATCTTTTCTCCTGCTCTCTCTGTTCTCTGGGGCGAGTTCCTTATTGACCACCAGGTCCTGCCCAACTAAAGCATCCTGGACTGCTATCTGTGGGAACCTCTAAAATGGCTCTGTGTCCTTCCACGACACCCCATCCACAATCTCCTGCAGCTGGAAAAGCCAGGAACCTGGGGGTGGAGAAGGTTCTTGATAGAAATCCAGGGATCTAAGTCCTAAGATGACCATCCCCATCACCCCAAATCCCACTAATGTTCCCATCCCTCCACACTGCCCCAAACCAATTCCCTACCCCTGCCTTCCTTCCCCTCCAAAGCAGGCAATACTGACCTGAAAAGTCTGTTCAGTCAGTGCTGGGGACCAGGCCAGGCTCCTTCTGGGTATCTGTGGTCTCTTGAAACCCTCTAGGGAACAAATTCCTAACCCTCTGGGTTCCCCACTGCTGTCTGGGACTGGAGGCAGGACTGGATCCTGGTGACAAAAGCCATCAGCTAGGCAGTGCCATGGTACACAACATCTACTAACATCTGCCCCTATACCCCAGCCTCCTCACCATCACTGGACCAGGATGGCTTCTCCTCATCAGGCGAGGCTGGCTGTGAGGGGCTAGACCAGGGCCTGGATGGGGAGGAGGCCGAAGCCTCCCCCCACAGTTCCTGCTGCTGCTGCTGATGAAGCTAGATGGAGGAAGAAGAATGAGGGGCTCCCTCCGGCCCAGGGCAAGGCCAAGCCCTTGGGCTAGATACAGAGGGTTTGCAGCTCCTGTCAAGTACTTCCTCAGACTCTAGGTCCCCTTCCCTCTACTCTATTACATCCATCTGTTTCCTCTCCACATTTCTCTTCCTGACACCCCTCTACTCACCTGGTGTAGGTAGATGGCATGGAGACTCATCTCAGCAGAGGCAAGTTCTGGGAGCTGGGCTACCTTCTGGCCCCCAGTGGCTCCTGGGGACACACAGCTGGAACACAGTGTGCAGAGGTCAAGAGACATGCTCCTTTCCCCCAGAGGGAGGGTCAGACTACAGTTCTTCCAAATCCCTTATCACCCAGCTCCCTCCTTCTGGAGGATCAGCCCCAACCAAGGCTCCCCTGCATTTCAGGTCTCCACCCTTCACCTGGGGTCCTGAGCAATGCGGGAAATGGAGGCAAGGAGGCTGGCTGTGGCGGCAGCTGGGCAGGGGGCTGTAGGGCTCAAGTCCCTTGGAGGTAGAAGGGGGTTCACCAGGAGGTTGGCCAGGAATGCCTCTGGCTAAACAAGAGAAAATAGAGAATCAAAGGGGTCACAAGAGAGGACAGGAAGGAGGGAAAAAAGGAAGTCTAGAGAAGGCAGAAAAGGGTGGGTTGGGTCAGCCACCAGGTTAATTCAAAAGTGAAGCAAGGGGGAAAGGGAGAAGGGAGAGACCGGGGTGGCAAGGGCAGGAAGGTAGGACAGGCCTGGGACTCACCAAAGGCGAGGTGCAATTGCTGAGCACCCCTGGGGTTGGGGGGCTTCGAGTGGAGGTGGCGCTCCAGGCAGCTGCATCTTGCTGTACCCGGCCCCGAATTTGCCCAAGGAACTTAGAGCTGTGCCCTGGGGGACGCCATTGTGGGTGTGCCAGTGAGAACCGCATCAAGGAGAGCTCAGTCTTTCCATCCTCTGCACGCTGAGACAGGGAGGCTTCTGTCTGTCCCTCCGAGAGCCACTAGGAGCAACAACAGTCCTTCAAGATGCTACAGACACTGAGCCTCTGGGGTATAGGGAGAGTAGGTGGGGCAGGAAATACTACTCCATGTTCCCAGTGAAGGAAATGAGACTGAGACAAGGACTTCAGGATCGTCCAAAAAAGCAGAGGCGCAGGACCTAGGTTGAGACCCAGCTCCCAAATGCAGCCAGTCTCAGTCCTTCATCTTGATGTGCAGATCCAGTACCCCCAGGGCAAAGGGAAGAAGGCTATCCTCACTAAACCTAACCACCGGCCAGCCTGGCTCCCGGCCTCTGTGCAGCCCTTTGCTCCCATTTACTGCTGGCAATTCTCTAAAAGGCTCTACAGATGTCATCTCATTGTTATCCTCACACACTGCCTACTGTCCTTGCCCTCACCTGAAGAAGACACTAAGGCACCAGGAAGGGAAGAGATGTGCTCAAGGGCACAGGCTGCAGGCAATGGAGCTGGGTTGGAACCCACGCCTGCTTCGGGTGAGGCAAGAGAACACCTACCTAGCACAACCCCACAGGGCCAGAAAAGGGCTCTCACCTGAGGGTGGCCATGGCGCTTCACATCCATAAGAGCGAAGGAACAGATGTCCCCAACCCCGGCCACATCCACAGTGAAGTGATGAAAAAAGTCAATAATCTCCAAGGCACGGGGTCGGAACCAGAAAAGCAGAAACAGTGGGGTGAGGAGTGGGGACAGGAGCTCCTCCAGGAGGGAGACCTGGGGAAGCAGGGGTTGCTGAGGGACCCTCACCAGTGATCCGGACTAAGGACACCCCCACACACACACTGGCCAGGGCAAGAAGCCTCAGACCCAGGCACTCAGTAGGCTGGAGGACCCTGTGTGGCCCATTGCCTCCTCCAGTCAGACCACCCGGTGCTGTGTCACCTCCGCAGCCCCCTGTGATTCCGACCCTCACCGCTCGGTATTGCAGTAGCTGCGCCATCTGGCAGTACGCACTGGCCCGGCCGCCGGCGCCGGGATCCTCCGGGAGGTAGTGCATGTGCGCCAGGGCGCCTTGCAGCAGGAGCTGCGGGGAACGCCCCCGGCACTGCTCCTCCGGAATGAAAGACCTGGAGGGCGGGATTTGGGGTGGGGAAAGGGCCTGGGGTTAGGAGAACAATGTGTGGAACGCAGCGCTGGGGTGGGCGAAAGAGGTGGGAAAGGTTAGGGTTCGCCAGCGGAAGGGGTCTCATTCAGCCCGGGTCAGAAAAGGACTGACTACCACCACCATCATCACTCCCGGCATGTGCCCTCGCACCTGGCCACGGTGGCTGTCACCCCGAGCGCGGTCATGGTGGTGAGCACGTGTTCCACTGCGAGCACGTCCTCGTCATAGATGGTGAGCACCAGCATCGCGGCGAAGAGCGCGCCGGAGAAGAAGACCAGCTGGCGAGCCAGCAGCGCGCGCAGAGGCGCGGGGGGCTCGGCGGCGCGCAGGAAGGCGGTGGCTGGCCTGTAGGCGCGGGCCAGACGCGCGTGCAGTTCGTGTGGCAGCTCGTTAAAGTGGCGCAGCTGCAAGCGCGCCAGGCGGGACCAGCGGCGAGCCCCGAACGCGCCGGGCTCGCGTCGCAGCAGCTCCACGTGGCTGTAGAAGGCGTGCAGCACCTGCCAGGCTAGCACCAGCGGGCTCAGCACCAGGTTCACGGCCGCCAGCAGCAGCACTGTGCGCCCCAAGCGCGCGGCCAGGGCGCCCCGCTGGTCGCTGCGCTTGTAGGCATCAGGCAGCTCCCAGCCTCCACGGAAGAGCGAAAAGGGACCACGGAAGAGGAGCAGGTCGACGTTGAACGCCAGGCCGCGGCTGAGGAAAGCCGCACTGCCCCCCCAGGGTAGCGGGCAGCGGGCAGGCAGCAGGCCCTTGTTGGCCAGTGCCACCTGGTAGTTGGTGTAGCGTAGGATGCGATGGTGGACATCCAGTTCCGTCAGTGGCCGGGGCTGCACGCACAGCCCCCCGCTCCTCTGCAGCTCTAGAAGGCGGCACTGCACCTCCGCCCAGGGCACGGAGCTGAGCTCCTCCTAAGGAGAAGGGCCTAGTGAGCTCCAGCGATCCTGATTCCACTCCACAGCGACCCCCAAGCTCAACGCACCCTCATGGGCTGCCTGCAAATGGCCACAAACTCACCAGGATCCAAGCTAAGCCACTTCTCCTCCATCCCCACCTTTGGCTTTCTGCCTACCCCTGTGCTAACAGGGCCACTTCCTCCTTGACTTCTGTCCTTTTCTGAATTGCTCTGCTCCTCATCATCGCTGCCACTCATGTGGCCATTAGTCACTGCTTCCTGGTGACACCACTTAATTCCAGGTGTGGAACCTACCTTCTGGCCTCCTTAAGGGCAGGTTTTCTGAGCTTCCCCTCAGAATGGCTAGCCAGTCATGGGGGAACCTCTCCTTTCCATGTCCAATATGCTTATCACCTCTGGGCCCCAATCCTCACTACCTGCAGCCTGGGTAGGCTTTGAGGCCCTCAGCCTCACTCTCAGCCATTTGTACTGTCACAAATTAGCCTTCCCAGGACTCTGACTTTGTCCATGCCTTTGGGCAATGCTCAAACCTTGTTTGGAAGTCTGTAAACTTCATATTAACCCCATTTCCCCCAGCTTCCCCAGACCAGGTTAGTCAAGTCTATGGGCCAACCTCTCCAGCTCATCCCAGCATCTCCCCTTCCCCTGAAGAAAGGGGGCAGTCAGCAGCCTCCCAGAGGATCAGAGCTCCTGCTCTCCTGTCTGCTCTGCTCGCCTCCTGACTCTTCCCTACTCTGTGCCTGATGCCTCCCCACTCCCAAGCCTTCTAGAACGCCTTCCCTTGCAATGCAAGAGGGGTGTGCCTGTGCCAAAGGTTCTGGAATCCTGAAGGGGGGACAAGGGAAGCATGCTGCAGAAGGTACCTTTAACGATGAGGTCAGGTCTGGAGGAAGAAGGAAGGGGAGCAAGGAAGGACAACCTGACCAGGAGTCAGTGACAAAACCAACCAAGTGGCTTACTACAATGGTGGTGCTAGTCATCCAATAGGCCTCGAAGGCTCAGTTTTAGGCCAGCAGATCAATCTCATTGCCTGCAGATGCCTATTGCTTTCCCAAATTCCTGCACTGGGGCTTGGAATGCCCTCCCCTCTTCCTGTCCTGACCTTCCAAGCCCAACTCAAATTCCTTCTGCTTGCTGGGCGTGGTGGCGCACGCCTGTAATCCCAGCACTTGGGAGGCTGAGGCAGGAGGATTACAAGTTCAAAGCCAGCCTCAGCAACTTAGTGAGGCCCTAAGCAACTCAGTGAGACCCTGTCTCTGAATAAAATACAAAATAGGGCTGGGGATGTGGCTCAGTGGTGGAGTGCCCCTGGGTTCAATTCCCAGTACCAAAAAAAAAAAAAAAAAAGAAGAAGAAACAAATTCTTCCTGCTCTAGAAAACCAGGTGACAGCCCTTCCTCTAAACACCCATTGTTTTTACCACAGCATGTGACTAAGTCATCTTATGCGACCCATCTAAATAAAGGAAGCTCCATGAGAGCAAGGACCATGTCCCCTAAGTGGAGGTGCTGGCCATCTGACACTACTGTGGGTCCAAGGCCTGGCCCCTTCTGCTCTCTCCCCAGTTGGGGCTTCCATCCACATGGCCCTCACTCCCTCTCCTCTGTGCAACCCCCAGCTCCTCCCCTCTCTTCTGCCCACACTGTCAAGGCAGACATGCCTGAACAGCTTACCGGGGGGATGTGCAGAGCCTCCCTGTAAAACACCTGGATGTCCCAGTAGCTGAAGAGGTTGCAAACTGAGCGAAGCAACTGGAACAGCCAGAAGCCAGCAGCCAGGACTAGGAGGAAGACCAGCAGGGGGCTGGCATGAATCCTGTATGGGGTTGGACAGGTCATGGTGGAAAAACATGGGAAGCCCACAGAGGAGGCCATCATCGGGAGCCGTCGCAAAGTGGGGTCCATGGAGGAGGGTCCCCAAAGGGGCCCTTACAAGTGTCTGCAAGTCACACCAATGCTTTCTGCTGTTTGCATTCTTATTCTCCCACATGTGTACAAGAAATCTCCCATGGCACTGGCAGCCTGGGGAGTGCGCCTTGTGCAGTCCCAGGTTTCAAAGCTGCCCTCAGGCTGGGGGTGGAGGTGGGGCAGAGCATCTGCCCAGCATGCCTAAGCCCCTGGCCCAGCCCTGGCACCACAAAAATAAAGTTGTCTTCAGCTTAAACTTCCAATAAGGTAAATATACATTAATGTGACTCTCCTAAACAATGTCTCCTTGGACTTTTCCATCAACTTGAGGTGTATTTAAAAATACACTGATACACTGTAAGTCCTGGGGCCAAAAACTTTGGGAACTGCTCATCTAGACCAAAGTGGCAGGCAGGGAGCTCCTGTCTGTGCCCAGCCACAGGGCCTAGCCACAGGGCTCACCGGCTGTCACTCACCTTTCTGCACACTGGGCAGAGGGTAGGATGGCATCCGACAAGCTCACTTTGCTGTGGAATGGCCCAGGCCTCGTGTGGTTATTTGGTTGGTTGGCAAAGAGAACATTGTAATCCACGCAGCGAAGAAGGAAGGTTGTGAAGCAGACTATGAAAATGAATTGTCTGTGGAAGGCGCAGAGGATGGGGCAGTGATGGGCCTAGGGCAGGTGGGCCCCTGCCCCAGCCCCACTAGGTGGGCTGCCCCTCAACACACACACACACAGACACACACACACACACATGCACACGCTCAGTTGGCAGACCCCGGCTGCTAGGGGCAGCAGGCATTATGGAGGAAGCAGAGGAAAGAGCTTGGGGCCAGGGTCTGCTTCTCACCCCAGCTGGAAAACATCCTCCAGCAGGATGCAGGCGAAGCCACTTCGCTGGTGGTAGCTGTAGATGTGGCAGCGGTGTCAAGAAAGACACTGGAGGCAC